>JADRCD010206723.1:0-24427 GCA_019843815.1 Montemys delectorum
GCCTGGGCAGCCAGCCCAGTGCGATGACGCACTCTAGGGCCCTAGCAGAGCTGGCTGGGGGCAGATGTGTCAGCCTGGGCCTCCTTTCTGAGAGAATGTTCCCACAGAGCTGCTGACAGCCCAGCCAAAGTGATGGGCCGGGGAGAGTAGAGAGGAAAGCCTGCAACATGTCCTCTGTTCCCACTGCCTCAGGGTCACTAGAGCTGAAACCGGCCGTCAGCCTGGAGCCACAGGCATTCAATCTGTCATGAGAGCCCAGGAAGAGGCCTAGCTGAGACACTGCTCTCCATCCCAATTATGACCCAATGAGACTTAACCCGGAAGCACTCTTGGCTCTCGATGGCAACATGAAGCCAGCAGAGCCCTGGGACACAGTGTGCTGTGGGCTGGCCAGGGGCCACCTTGGGAGCCAAGGTCATTGAGGCCCGGGCTCTGCAGAGAATGGACAGGAGCCAGCCAGGAGCCATGCCCTCCCTGACAGCTTTATAGCCCTGACTCAGTCCTTTAAAGTCACTGCAACAATGACATCATGGGCCTCCCTTGTATGGTACGTCACTGAGTGGGCGGGGCTGCATGTTCTGGAACCCAGAGCCAGAAGGTCTCCTGTTTCAAACTATGGCAGGTGTGGCCAGCACTTGGGCTGCAGTCCAGGGATGTCTCGAGCCAGGTCTTCCCCACGTGGACCTTTGCATAGCTACTGGACTTGCTGCTTGCCCAGAAAGACATTCTGGACACCATCATCCGTGGGTGACCCTGACTGGAGAGCAACTGCTCTCTTGGTGTCTGAGGAGCTCTGTCATCTGGCAGGACAACCCTATGAGGGGGTCACCTGAGATTCAGGCCCCCAGGTTCAGGGCTGGCCTTTCACACACAGGACATAGTTCCAAGCCCTTGCCCAGGACCCTGCCCTCAGCTAACACTGCACTGGGCCTATTACAGCTCTGTCCCTCCTACCCTCCCAGGAAGAAGCTATCTGCTCCCACCCTGCCCAGCTTTGACTCCTTGATGTCCTAGCCACTCTAACCCACCTCCTTCCAGCTGAGCCTCATGAGATTCCCAAACGTACTAGAGCAGAGGAGCTGACTCTGGCGCCCAGTATTTTGTGCACTGTATGTGTATGCAGGTGCCATGCACTGTGTGTATGTGTGTGTGTGTGTGTGTGTGTGTGTGTGTGTGTGTCAGAGATCAACTTTGGGTGCTGTTTCTCACGTACCACCCACCCTGTTTTGTGAAACAAGTTCTTCCCACTAGCATGGAGATCACCAAGTACTGCTAGGTGGCACAGCTGGCCAGTGAGCCCCAGGGAGCCTCTTTCTCCACCTCCCCTGTACTGAGATTTGCAAGTATGTATACTCCCGGGAGTCACAGACCCCAGGCTCTTCCTGGTTGCGGGTAGCAATATGGCCGTGTTCCCCTACAGAGGGGTGTGTAGTCATCATTGTCCCTCCGATTGGATCTAACCTCTTCCCAAGGACCTTCCTTTAACTCTCTCACCACTCTGGAGACCCCTGCCTCTGGACAAGATGCACCTTGAGGTTTTAGGAGCTGAGACGTCAACACATGGTTTCACGGGAGGTAAAAGTCTGGTATCAGGGTTGCAGAGGGCTTGTCTGAAGCTTCTCCAGGGGTGCCCTAGAAGGCCCAGAGAGGTGGGGGTGTCCTAGGTAGCAACAGGGCCTCCCAAGCCAAGGCCCTTTCGCTCCATGCTTAGTGCCCTCTCCCTTCCTGGCTCCACAAGGGTTAATTCAAGCTCCAGAACTGGGTGGATTTACTGCCCTCCAGCTCTATCAGACCCTGGCTGGAGGGCTCCCATTTCTCCCTAATCACTTGCCCTGCAATCAAAAGAGATAGCCAGGCCTGTGTTGGGGTTGGGCTGCTGCAGCTGCCTGATATTTATTTACTTTTGCTCAGCCGGAGAGGGGAGCGGCTGCAATTTAAAGGTTCAGGTCTCAGCTACCCTGCCTGGTGCAAACCGGCTTAAACACTTCCATATTGCTCTAGTGAGCTGTCACTGGAAGCAGTGCCTGCTCCTCCCACACCTCTCCCTGGCTAGGGAGCTGAGAAGGCAGGTGTTCCAGCTCACCAGGCTGGCTGGCCAAGGGGAGAGAGAGTCAGTCATCCTTCAAACCAGAGCTGCCACCGCTTAGGAGAGCAGAGCAGAAAATCCACAGGCCAGGAACAGCAGAAAGGGGCCATCCCAGGAGGGGGCCAGCTCACCCCCAACTACTCACCCAAATGGAAAAACCATCTACACTGCTGCTGGGCCAGTGTAATTCCTGTGCCAAATGGTGCAATTAGCACTTGAGTTGTCAAATGGCCTCCAGACAGCCTTACGGTCACATCAGAGATTTAATAAGCTTTTAGGCATTGACCCCTGCCTCGGCCCCCACCTGCACACCCTATTGGTGAAATCTGAGCCCACAATTAGATCTGATAATGAGAGCCGGGCATTCAGCCTTGAACTTTGCAGCCGCTTCCAGGGGTGCCCAGAGAATCACCCCATGCCCTGACAAATGGACTGCACCCACCCCCACTGCAGAGGCCTCAACATGGCCCGAGGAGGACACCTGGGAGCTCACAGGGGAGAGGCTTTAAGGCCTAAGAATTCTAGAGGCTAGAGCTTTGCAGATCCAGCAGCTCAGTTGCAGGAACTGGTTCTGGCCAATTCCACCTGGTTAGACACATTTCACCTTGTCAACGCTAATTGGTGGCCCACTTGTTGACTGTCCTACCCCTCTGTGTTATGAGCTGCCAGCTCCACGGTAAAGCTTTCCTGGATGGCAGTGGCTGCCAGGAGTCCCATTCCCACTGTCCTATTTGAAAATTAAATTCTATCCTGGGATAGGGCAAGCTCTCCTGATAGTTACAGAAGAGCCACATAACAGGCACCACTCCAGGGATTTCCCATGTACCTGCTCATTCGATACAATAACACAAGTGCTATGGCTAACCAATTTGTAGTTTGGAAAACCATATCACAGAGAAGTTAAGCAACTTGCCCAAGACCACACAGCTGGAGAGCATCAGAAATGAAACTTGAAGTCAAGTCGGGCATCAGAACAAATGTATACAACCATAATCTCATCCGATTTAAAATCATAATCCCGTTTAAAATGTGTCGATCCAGAGGTGGGCTGTGTGTCATATGTATTAAACAAAGCTTACTTATAGTCTGTGTGAGGTTCTGAAAATGCAGGCTTTCTTCCAGAAAAGCTCCACATACTGGTCTCTGGGCTCTGACATACCAGTGAAGGTGAACAGGTCTGAAGAAGTGAACCAGAGCCCTCTGGTCTTGGGTGAGGGAAGACAGGGTGCCTGGCCAGGGCATGAAGGATCTGTGGAGAATTTCATCTCGGTACTTGCCAGGAAGCACTCTGTAGAAGTCAGGTCCAGTTCTTCCTCCCAGCCCCATGCTCCCAGAAATAAGACTCAGACTCAAAATATGTTTACAAATACCTTGGCCATATAGCTAGGCTCTTCTCTGACTAGAATCATAACTTAAGATAACTCATTTATTTTAATCTATTTTCTGCCACGTGGCTGGTTACCTATGTTCAGGCACTCTCTTCTCAGGCAAATCTCCTGCCTGGCGTATCCCAGAATCCTCTCTGCCTACAGGATGTCCCACCTCCTATTTCCTACCTAAGCTATAGGCCATCAATTGATCTTATTATTGACAGATGCCTCATCATATGGACCTAAGATATTTTCTCTACAGCATTCTTGGCAGCCACAGAGCCCAAGGCTGTCTGGAAACTCCATTGGGAAATATGTGTTCAGGTTCCTCCTCTCGGTGACTCTTCTGGGGTCAGTTCTCCATGCTCATCCTCAAGGGGACTCTGAGTTTCATGGCTGTTATCACTGTGTGGCCATTCCTTCTGAGTCAAATGACTGGCACTTGGAGAAAGGCAGTCACATCCCTGTTGACTTGTTAAGGTCATCCGGGGATCACAGGAGACTAGCTCAAACAGGTTACAGGCAGTGTGGCAGTTTTTACAAAAACAGAAGTGTAGGAAGTGGTGGCTTTCAAAACCTAACACAAAATGCATGGCAATGAAGTAGAGGATCCAGCGGAGCAGTCACCAGGGCCAGGCAAGCAAGGGAGGGGGCAGGAAGGGGAGCTGACCCCAGCTCTGCAGGGAAGAGGAATGGCCTCACTGAACCCTCTGATAAAGTCTTAGGAAAGGCCAGAAATCAGGAAACCTGTTTATTCATGAGGTGGGACTTCTGGTGACAGCCCTGGGACTCAAGCGTGGCTCCTGTGTTCAGAGACTCACAAAGAATGAGCCTCCGGATAAGCTTACGCACACACCACAGAGTGGACTCCACAGTCTGCCGTTCATCAGGGCTCTATTGCTAAGCAAGAGTCCTCACAGCCTGAGACCATTAACAGGCCCATGCCCCCGTGCCTGGACACTGACAATCTCTCTTCTCCACCTGCCTCTGACCCCTGTCCACTTTAGAGACCCTTTGCTCAGATCCAAGGCACCCTCTCTCAATCCTGATGGGCCCCACAGCAGCCCCGACTCCATGCTACTGCTTCACAGGGTGGGAGTTAACTTGGCTCCACCCCTACACCTGACAGTCACTGAGCTCTGGCCCTGCCTGGTGGCTGGACATGCCTGTCTATTCATCGGGTGTCCACCTTGTACTTTCACCCTCCAAATTACACTCAGCCTTAAGAACCCCGCCAGGCAAGCTGAGTTATTGTACCCATGTCACAGGCAGAGAAAACAAGGGCCAGAGATACCCAGGATCTTTTATAGAGGTAGAGCCCCTGTGCAGCAGGCCCAGAAGCATCACACACACAAGGGAGGCAGGGAGCAGAAGGTGAACTGCCTTCTCAGTTCCAAAGTCTGCCTCCAAGCCTGGAGTTTAACTATGTACGTAATAGAGAAGCCCTGGGTTCACTTCATATCCCACAAAACAGAAAATCTTCATGTAAGCATGGTGCTTGTCAATAAATGGATCTGGGATTGGATCCAGTGGTTAAGAGCAGTGGCTTCTCTTGCAGAGAACCCAGGTTCGATTTCTAATACACATATAGTGGCTCACAACCATACAAAACTCCAGTTCTAGGGACTCCAACACCCTCTTCTGGCCTCTTCAGGCACTAGGCACACACATGGTGAACAGACATACATGTAAGCCAAATACCCATACACATAAAATAAAACAAGAACCCAATAGTCTCAGGAAGATGGTGTGAAGCCATTGGGCCAGACTGCACATTCCATATTTTGTTATGACCTTTCTTTGGGAAAATGTAAGCTAATAAATATAGAGCCAGCGCTGAGCCTGTGGCTTCTGGCTTTAGCCAACAGTACTCACAGAGTGGGGGGTTCTCCATGTCTAAGTAAAAAGCCCCTAAAAGATAAGGACTCCCAAAACTAAGAAGAATCCCTGATTCCACTTCAGCATGACTTTCAGGAACAGGGACTGGATAACAAGCCAGAGGACCCATTCTGTCCTTGTCTGAGGACTCCCTGGAGTCTTCCAGAGATGACACGACATGCATATCTCTCCAGCAGAACACCGACTCTACAGAGCTCCTAAGGATCACCACAAAGTGGATCCAGCTAGGCCTTACCACTCTCCACAGGGAAGCCTACCAGGATTCCTCCACAGCCTCTCCTGTCTCTTAGCTGTAAAGGGGGACAGCATCCTCCCATATCCCTAGACTCCAAATCCCACATCCATAGGCTTGAAGTGCTGAGTTACCCTGAACTCGCCTGAACTCAATCTCCACAGAGAACAGATGAGATGAGAACTGTGCCACCTCCTTCCACATACAGGAAACATACTGAGGTCCAAGGCACCCTGGACTCAGAGCTGAGAATGGTCAGGGGAGAGCTGGGGGTGGCCTGCATTTGAGGGGTCTCTTGGGCACTTTCTCCACAGCCTGATGCCAAATCAAGGGACAGCTCCAGAGGAGCCATGCATCCTTCTGTTGGGTCTTGGATGCGGTAAAATCTCCTCATGAGAAATGTATGTACGGCAACCCAGCCTCCCTCACTGGCTTGCGCCACCTGCCCATTCCCTCTGCTCCCAGGACCAAGGATCACCCCAGTTTCTGTGTCAGAATTCCTGACACCAGATTGCAACACAGATCGATCTCTAGTGTTTGCCAGTATTGGCCATATTCCCATAGAAACAGTATGGACAGTGATCCTTGAAGCCCCTGCTATATAGACTGTAGCCCCGTAGCCTCCAGGCAGTCTTCCTGGGCTTGAGGGTACTCAGAATGTGCCTTAGCTTACCACCACAGACAGTGAGAGTTTATCCTCTACTACACGCCGATTTGGACCTGGCTGTGTGCTCTGGAATTACTTCTAACGGCTGCTTGAAAGATATGTCATCACACCGGGCCAATAGGAAAAGACTGAGAAAAGTTCTGAGAAGTCCCAAGAGATAGAGCAGGCTGGTAAGATGGCTCAGCAGGTAAAAGTTCTTCTTGCCACTGAGCCTGACAACCTGAGTTTGATCCCCAGAACATACAGGGTAGGAAAAAAAAGAACTGACTCTTACAAGTTGTCATCTGACGCTCACACATGGGGCCTGAGAAACACACACACACACACACACACACACACACACACACACTGTTTTGCTTGCTTGCTTTTAAAAGAGAAAGACAGAGCAACAGAGAACATTGTTGTGCAGCGGAAGCTGGCCTAATTTCCAGAGCCTGACCCAAGCTCCATATCTGCAGGATCAGTGTGTGCTTGGTGTTAATGATGGACCCTGAACAGCCCCTACAAGTTCTAATGTATGACTCTGAGGCCAGGGGCCTGAGACTCCGTGTTTTAAACAAACGGTTGTGGGAGTAGGTTGCTATTATTCTCCGAACTCCCCACTACCTCGGACCCCAGCCTGGTGGGAGCATCTTCAGAAGTTGGTACCGAGGGTGAACAAGAGCAGTCCTCCTGCACAGCGCCCCTGCAGGCCACGCGGTGCACTTCATCCCACCGCCCCTCCTGTCTGGGAATCACCCTCTGCCCAACACAAAGAATGGGAGGAAACCGGAATTCACCACCCACCCACCCCCACCCCCTCCATCACACATCGTTGTCTGCGTGGGCAGTCCTCTCAGGCAGAGCACTGGGGCCAGGGGCAGAGGAGTGGTGGCCGGCGGGAGCTGGGCCACGGGGCTGAGGGGCCTGGGAAACACCCCCACCCCCACCCCCGCAACGCCCAACTGGCCCGGGCCATCACAGCCAGAATCTGCAAGCTCATCACTGCTGGCTTGGAAACCTCACCAGGGACAGAGCACAGGACACGTCCTGCTGGGCAGAGATAAGAGAGAACCCCAGGTTTTCTCACCGCTAGGCAGCCCCTGGGGAGCAGAATGCTGGCTGGCCCTGGCTTGGCTGACTGTGAGAAAGGTGCCCAAAACAAACACACGAGGAAGTCCTGCCTGCCCCCTTCACCCTTCACCTACTTTGGGATAGGACTTCTAGGGGAGAGGAGGGGTCTCCAACCACGTAGGATAGACTGCCTACCAACCTGGCTATTGAGCTCAACCGGATGGACGGACGGACGGACTCTACCATCAGGCCTACCTCAGTGGCTTGTGGGGCCCTGGGCAAGTGCTTATGCCTCAGTTTCCCTACCTGAAAAATGGCGCTGCAGATAGTGTTCAAGATTCACGCCAATTCTTGTGGCAGGAGTCACAGATGGACTGCTAGAAGTCTGGATCTCAGATTCCTGTTCAACTTCTCTGCCTGTCAGCTGGGACTTCTCCCCAGTTCTCGGCTTGGACTCTTTTCCCGGGTAGGAAAGGCTGTCCAGCCAGAGGCAAGCTCCATGGTGCTCAGACGCCTCAGACCTGGCTCAGGACTGTCGAGCGGAAGGCTGGAGCTCATCCACATTCCACGGACTTGTGCCATCTCTACAGCTGAAACAAACGAGAATATTTGACCTGTTTGTACAGATTCATTAATAATAATGGACAGCGGAGGAAAAGCTGATTCTCCCAGAGTGTGCCCAAGTATGGGCACCCTCCTATGCCCTTCCCAACCCCAGTGCCCTGCCCTCCACAGTGAGGGGAGCAGAATATGAAACCGAAAACCTCCGTCTAAGATCCCCTGGTACTGATCCCGGAGCAGGTCTTCCTCCGCATCTGTCCCCAGGCTGTCCCTTCCCACTTGTGAGCCTCTCTAGGCTCTCTACCCTCTCCATGTATCTCTAGATGTCCCTACAGGATGTTGGAACAATGATGAGCAGATGAAGGGTCCAAAAAGTCTAACTCTAAATCCAACTGAATCAGTTTTATCTCCCAGATTTGACTTGAGCCCATGTGGTCCGCCAGGGATGCCCTGCCCTTTAGAGCTGTCTGGAGGGTTCTCAGGAGCTTTGATGAACCCAGCTGCCAAGGATTTGATTCCTTAGCCCCAGAGGAGTAGAATGCATTCAGATCAAGCCAGTGTTTGGTGTATATGTGGCTTGTGTGGGGTAGGGGTAGGGGGGTGGGGGTAACACTAAAAAATCTGCCAGAGGCTTGTCTGGTGGTTTATGTTGATGTCCTATCTTCCCACCCCAACCCAGTGAGGCTCTGTCAAGTACAAGCACTGCCCTTTGTTAGGGTGGACAGGTATTAAAACGGGGGTGGGGGGGTGGGGAGAGGAAATGGACAGCCTGTCTGTTGCCACAGAGACTCCAAAACAACATCTTCAGGGTCCCACACATGCACCTGGCCCACTTAGTCAGCCCTGTCCCAGGGTAGCACCATGGCCTTGAACATAACCAGGAACCAGGCATGCCACAAGACTCCCCACGCTGGCATACGTAATTACATAAAGCAAGCATTAATTAGCAGATCTAGGAGGGGAGATGGACTCTAGAACAGACATGGTGGGGACCTTCAAACCACCTCTTCATCCGTGTTCCAACCAAACCAAACAGCAGTGAATTTCAGCTAAACAAACTACCACGGAGCAAGTAGGCATAGCAGGTGCCAACAGGCGTGCTGTCCCAACCCTGCGGAATATGCTCTCTGATCGCCCGCCGTGGAATAAAACCCATGAAACTATAAAATACATGGAGACGAAGTATGCTGAACCAGTGGGCATTGATGAGGAAATAAAAAGAGAAATTTTGAATTTTGTTTTAAAGCCAGTGAACACAGCATAAGATGGAGTCAGAGCAAAACGCAGATACTTGACAAAGCAGAGATAACAAATAACCCACCGACTCAGGAACCAGAAAGCAAAAGCAAAACAAACTCGGGTTAGCAGAGGGAAAGAAATAACAAAGATATAAAATTTAGATAAAAACAAAACAAAACAAAACATAAAAGACCAATGAAGAAAGAGTCAGTGGGGTTTTTTTTTTAAATCTTTAAATGAAACACAAATTCTTAGCTGAGCTGATCAAGACAAAAGGACAGACACTCAGAGAAGTAAAATTAGAGACAAAAATGGAATGTTGTAACCAACAGTGCAGAAACACGCAGGCTCCTGGGAATGATCACAAACAACCAAGTAAGTTGGAAAACCCAGAAGCAATGGATGCATTCTGGATGCATAAACCTGCTAAAAGTGAACCGAGAGAGCATAAAACCTGCACAAACCAGTTGCAAGTGATTAGGCTGCCAAAAGTAGTCAAAAGCTTCCAAGGAAGAAAGGACCAGGCATGGCTGCCTTCACCAAAAAGATAAAGACTTCCTTCCAACTGCTCCGGAGGATTGATGGGTGGAAATGCTTTCAAGCTCTTTCTACACCAGCATTTCCTGGATACTAAGATCAGACCAGAGTATGTAAGAAAAATGGAGAGATGAAGGGAGGAAGGGAAGGAGGAAGACAGGGAGGATGGGAGAATGGGAGGGAGGGAGGGAGAAAGGGAGGGAGGGAAGGTAACCATATCTAGTGAACAAAGATATACGAGTTCTCAACAAATATTAGCAAACTGAGCCTAATGCACACCAAAAATACTGCAGGTGACTGGAGAGATGGCTCAGCCAATGCCACCACACACCTGCTTACTGTAGTTTGTGTGAACTCTCACAAAGACCCAGATACAGGGGCACGCACAGGTAAACCTTCTGGAAGCTTATGAGTCAGCTCACTGAAGCCCCCAGAATAGGGAAGAAGCAAGAGAGATGCAGCTTCAAAACAGGGTAGGAGAGGATCGATTCCTGAAAATGTCCTCAGGCTTCCACTTGCATGCCATGCAGAACCACACACACACACACACACACACATCAACACTCACACAGACTCTTACACACTCACACACACTCTCATACACACTCTCACATACACTCACACACACATACACACATGCTCACATATATTCTCTCACACACTCACACATAGACTCACTCTGTCTCTCACACTCACACACACTCACACACTCACACACTCACACACACTCACACATACATTCACACACACACACACAATAAGTAAATCAGTGACTTAATAAGAAGTATCCCCCTACAAAAATAAAATAGGAATAACACACATCACAATGAAGTAAAATTTGGCACCTAAAACACAGGCAAACAACACGGATGTCACATGAACGGAGTGAAGGAGCATCTCGAGGATGTAAACAAAGTGTTCCATAGAAGCCCACGTCCTTCAGGATGAAAGCATTGGAAAAATAAGTACAGGAGGAGCAGGCTGAAAAATAATAAAGTGTGTGTGTGTGTGTGTGTGTGTGTGTGAGAGAGAGAGAGAGAGAGAGAGAGAGAGAGAGAGCCTGTCAGTGTGTGATGCATGTATGAGTGTATGAGTGTCTGTAAATGTGTGCATATGTGGGGCATATGTATGTGTGTCAGTGTGTGTGTGCATGCGTGTGTGTGTGTGTCTGTCTGTCTGTCTGTCTGGAATATGTATGTGTATGTGCATATGTAGGGGGTATGTATGTGTACCAGATATGTATGTGTGTGTATTTGGTGTGTATGTTTGTATGTGTGTGTATGTGTTTGTGTGTATATGTGTATATATGTGTGTATGAATGTATGTGTGTCGGGTGTGTATTGTGTGTGTGTATGTGTGTGTTCTTGTATGTGTTTATGTATGTGTGTATATGTATGTGTACATATCTGTATGTCAAACCCACAGTCAACATCATACTGAGCGGGGAAAGGCTGAACTCTCTTCCTCCAAGGTCAGGAGCGAGACAAGGCTGTGTGTTTTCTCCTCCTGCTAGGCTAGGCTAGGAGCTGGAAGTCACAACCCCACAATAAGATAAGAAAGAAAGCCGGGCGGTGGTGGTGCACGCCTTTAATCCCAGCACTTGGGAGGCAGAGGCAGGCGGATTTCTGAGTTCGAGGCCAGCCTGGTCTACAGAGTGAGTTCCAGGACAGCCAGGGCTATACAGAAAAACCCTGTCTCGAAAAACAAACAAACAAACAAAAAAAGATGAGAAAGAAAAAGCAGCAGGACCAAAAAGGAGGTGTTGGGTGGTCCGTTTCTAGGGGGATGAAGGATGCCCTACCTGATAGACAGGCACTGGGGAGAAGCTTGGCTGACGGTATAGTCTGTGTCTGATGCCCAGGTACATACAAACCAGAAATCTAGAAGGTGAGCTAAGGAACCACATAGTTGGTGCTTGGTACCTGTTAACACTACGGCCTTTGCTCAGAATGCTCAAGGTGGCCCCATGAGAGGGTTCTGGGGACTCCTCCCACATTATAGGCTGAGACAATACAGTGCAGCCCGAGGAAGAAGTCTACCGATGCGGAGATTGCTGATACCCGAGAGTCAGTGCTTGGAGAAGAGTCAGAATTGTAACCACGGCCCTTGACTCCATCTGTAGGCACAGCAGCTCGTGGACAGCTAGAGATAGCCTCTCCCCAGAATATAAAGCCATGATGTAGGAGAGGCTGAGAATCTTGCCCATGAATCTGTGATTCTCAGAGAATGTGTTTCTCTAATCTGTAAACAGCTTCCTCAGTTTCATTCCTAGTGGGGCAAAGAAGGAAATATTCAAAGCACCAAGTGCCCAACGTCTTGTCAGAAGTGTTGTCTCATCTGAGGTAGTGGTGTCTCCTCATTGTCCAACCAGAGAGGACCAAATGACCCTCAAGTCTGTCCCACAGGCTCTGGGCCCTGCTGGCTGCCCACATGTCACTCCCTGCGTGTGCCTCTTGATCCAATGGATTTATATGTTTACATTGTTGCAACCAAATATCCAACAGAAGCACTGTTGGATGTTCAGGCCCATGGACCATCAGGACACAGACCATCAGGGCAGGAGAGAGTGGGGGGCAGCTAGAGGGACTTGGCCAATGGCTGTGGAGAGCCTCCAACCTAGCAGACAGGAAGTGAAGCCCCCATGATGGAAGCAGGGTAGGATTACAGCCCTCAAAGGCTCACCCGCAGTGACCGAGGACCTCTGCCAGGCATGCCTCCAGCCCTAAAGATTCTGTTATTTCCCAAAATGGTACCAAGCAGCAGAGGCCTAGGTATTCGAACCCAGGAGCCTGTGGAGGATCTCTGACACACAGAGCTCAACAGCGGTAGCTTTCACCTGTTGACTTCCTGCTACACTGGCTTCCACCCCGACCACACTGCCCCCATTATGACCCACAGCCAGTGTTCCGTGCCTCGCTATCCCTTCAGCTTCCAAGCGCTAGCCCTCCTCCTGGACCCAGGAATACAAGGATGGAGTGAGCAGGGAACCTGGGCTACACTGCCTGAGCTGGTTCTGCAGTGCAGGACTGGTTCCCAGTCCACACCCCGCCACACACACACTGGACAACATTCCTAGAGGACAGTCAATGCTGGCACCTGAGCTGGTCTCAGCCCCTGTGTCCCAGTGAGTCTGAGGCTCACAGGGAAGCAGACTAGGGCAGTTGTCTCCCTGGAAGCCCTCAGCATTATTATTATTAATATTATTATTATTATTATTATTATTATTATTATTATTATTATTATTATTTTGTAGAAGTAGCTTCCCGTTGGCCTTCATCTCTGTGAGTTCAGGAATGTACCCAGAAGTCTCAGACTTATGTATCTAGGGTGAGGATCTAAGACCCCACATGCCTAACCTGGGCTGGTGGTAGCCACTCAGGTGAGAGAACACACCTCCCTGATCTCTAGCACATTAGGGACTTTTGTTTAGTGTTTGCTTGGCTCCTTCCTCCTGCAAGCCAGAGAAAAGCAGGACCCAGCAAGTCTGAGAACACCCAGCTAGGTGGCATCAGAGAGGTGGGACGGGTTGTTCTTCAGTACTTCTTCCAGAGTTTGGAGGCCATAGCAACAATCATACCAGACCTTTACTGGGTGTCCCCTGCCAACCATGCCCTTCTATCCCAAGTGCAAAGCTCTAGAAAGCAAGATGTAAGCCACAGCTTATGCAGAAGAAAACAGCCAAAGGGCTAAACATATAAGGAATTCACTAAACAAGAGGCAGAACCCCACATGAACCCAAAGCTGCTCTCTCTGGCACCTTCGCTCCCTACACAGAGAAGCCTGTTAAGAATGTGTGGGCTGCTCACTGGCAGTAGTAGTGAATGCCTTTAACCCCATCACTTGGGAGGCAGAGGCAGGCAGATTTCTGAGTTCAAGGCCAGCCTGGTCTACAGAGAGTTCCAGGACAGCCAGGGCTATACAGAGAAACCCTGTCTCAAAAAACAAAAAGAAGAAGGAGGAGGAGGAGGAGGAGGAGGAGGAGGAGGAGGAGGGAGGAGGGAGGAGGGAGAAGGGAGAAGGGAGAAGGGAGAAGGGAGAAGGGAGAAGAAGAGGAAGAGGAAGAGGAAGAGGAAGAGGAAGAAGAAGAGGAAGAGGAAGAAGCCATGAGCTGGGGGAGGGGCGGGTCTAGCTCAACTGATAAGGTGCTTGACTTGACTACCATGCAGGAACCCCTGGGTTCCATCCCCTGGTGTCCACCATCCCAACCCTCAGGAAGTAGAAACAGGGGGATCAGAATTTCAAGATCATCCTCAGCTATATGGAGAGTTCAAAGCTAGCTTGGGCTCCATGAGATTCTGTCTCAAAAAGGGAGTTTTAAAAAGTATTTTAAAAGTATCATCCCTATCCTGGCAGTGGTGGCGCACACCTTTAATCCCAGCACTTGGAAGGCAGAAGCAGGTGGATTTCTGAGATTGAGGCCAGTCTGGTCTACAGAGTGAATTCCAGGACAGCTAGGGCTATTCAAAGAAACTCTGTTTTGGAAAAAAAAAAAAAAAAAGTACCATTCCAAACTCAAGTTATCAGTTCTCCCTGTCTCAGCCCTCAGAGCGTATTAAGATTCTTAAGTGTCCAGAGAGGTTATTGACATTCTCCACCTCAACTTGTTAGGAGACACCAGCAGGTGAGTTTG
Organism: Montemys delectorum; assembly: GCA_019843815.1. Taxonomy (NCBI): domain Eukaryota; kingdom Metazoa; phylum Chordata; class Mammalia; order Rodentia; family Muridae; genus Montemys; species Montemys delectorum. The sequence continues at coordinate 14,275 of JADRCD010206723.1, forward strand.
GAACCACTACCAGCTTGCCTTCAGTGTGGTGGAGTGTGAAGAGTGGCTAAAGCATGGCCGGAAGGTTCCAGAAAGCCTGGAGCATTTATGCACCACGGGCCTGGGTTCCACTTAAGGGAAAATCAGCTGCCAACATTGTACAAACACGAAAGTGAGGTCCAGGATACTGTGTACCCAAGGGGATGAAGGGAGAGCATCACAGAACAGCACCAGGGAACTGGGTGATGCAGGAAGCTTTTCCTCCGTGCTATGTAACCACTGCCCCTGCTGGCCAAATAATATCCCCAGAAAGAGCCACGCTGGAGAGATCCGGACTATACTGCTCCTGGAGGACGTGCAGCTAGCTGGAAAGGGCTTTCCCTCTCAAGGCTCACTCTCCTGAAGCGTGGAAGAATTTGCACAAGAAGCCTTCTTTCAGAGAGGCTGGTGGGTTTGATCTGTGGGGCTCATTTGCCCAAAGGAACATGGGGACTTCCTCCTCACACCCAGTTCAGACGTGTTAGCTGATCCCTAAATGCCAATCCAGGGTTTCCTGTCTCCTTCCAAAAGGACTGCACATGGGTAGGCAGTAGTATGCAAGGGGGCACAATGAAACGTCTGGGATCCCCATGAAGCGACAGAAGTGAGGGTCCTGGGGTGAAGGCTGCATACCTCCAGGGTCTGCTGGTCTGTTGGGGTCTGTGTTTCTTTTTACCTTTTAACTAAAACACAGTACCAAAGATGGGCTCTGATTGCCTTCAGCTGTCAGGAGGGACTGGAGCATGTCTCCCCACCTTTATGCCTAGAGATCAATCGTGCCTTTCTCAGAAAACAAAAATTGAAGTTTACAAACAGAAGGTGCAGTCTCTGAACCAGCACGCTATTGGTGACAGATGCAGCCGATGCCTGCCAGCGACTCGGGCCTCCCAAGCTGCTCTGGTCACTCCCACATGTAGAAGGGGAACTGAGTCTGCTTTCTCCCCTTCCATAGGAGGAAAAAAAAATCTCCAAAGAGGTGGGATGGCTGCAGCAATGGTGAAAACCCACCAACTTGCCAGGCAAAGAGAAGTGGATGGTCACAGCCAGGCAGGCTGGGGAGTTCTTGATTTAAGCCCCCTTCCCCCTTCCCCAGACAGGAGTCCTGCACATCAGCCCTGAAAGTCCTGCCCTGCTTGGTCTCTGAAAGCTAAAATATTTTCAATTAAATGAGAAAATGTTTGCTGTCGAATGGCCTATTACAGCTGTCACCATCCTGATTTCTAGAAATAAACAAGACTTCGAGAAGGCGGGCCTCAGCAGAAACGCAAGTTAACACTAATTGGTGGGGTAATTAAATTATCCCCTAAGCCAATGTGCCAGGTGACTGGCTCTTTCTGTGCATAAGCCCTCCCTCGGATAACAACCCCTCCGTGCAACTGTGAAAATGTGAATGGCTCTTACCAGAGCTGCCCCCTTTTATTTTCTAGAGCTTTCTACATATCAAATAGCTAAAAAACCAACGCACACGGGGTTGGTTCACATTTTCTCCGGATCGTCTTACAGAAGCTTGCTCCATACAAACACGGCCCAACACACAAAGTTTATTTTCTAATGTGTTAGTATCTTGCACAAGAAAAATAGCGCTAAGTTCCAGGAAGATTTATTTACATGGTAACTGTTCGCTGGTGCCTGCCGCTCAGCTCAGAATGACTTTCTCCCAAAGGGCGGAATCTTTAAACCAGAACAGAATTTATTTAAACAGCTGGTGCTTTCTTTTTTTTCTTTTTTCTTTTTCTTTTTTTTTGCACAATCATTTTATTAATACACAAGCCCTTGCTGTGAACGGAAGGCAACTAACTCGTACAATTTGTAAATACATACAAGCATAAAAGCTGGTGTGTCAATCAATTAAAATTTCAAGAAACGATAGGAGATTAATTACTACCAGACCAGATGAAGTCACACTTCTCTCCCCGCAGTTCTGTCTTTCCCGTCATGTGGACTGTGGGGCAGAAGGAAACCTCCTCACACTCATCCCCAAGAAGAAAGAGCCCCATTCTGAGAAAAGGAAATCATCTTTTTGCTGCTTTTGTGGAATCCCAGATTGTCTGAGATATTTTGCCGACATTCAGACTGCCTTGTAGATTAGAAATGGCTCAGCTAGTGGTTGCCTAACAGAAATTAATGAGCCACACTGTCTGTCAAGGTCATCTGAAAATGTCTGTAGATTAAACACTCAGTGCGACAAACCATGGGACCACATTCTTAGGGAGATGGGTAAAAAAAAAAAAAAAATGTTCATTTGAGGAAGAGGGTGAAAATTCTTCCCAATCAGGAGACAGTGACAGGAGGGAGCTAAAGCCAGGAGCTGTCAGTGTCTGACAGGTGCTAATGGGAAGACACAGTGAGTGGCTTGGGCTCAGACTCACCCCACCATCCTCCGAGACTGGATCCCCATCGTGACTGACACCTGTCAATTCAACTCCGTGGGCACTCGGTCCCCGGTCTCCGTGGTGACCATGAGAGCAGAGAGTACGTGGTCAGGCACCTTTGAGATAGTAAGTGTCCCCTAAGTGTCCCACACCTCTATCCCACCAATTGCTGTTGCTGGAAGCATCTCCCCAGGCCCTTTCCTAGGGATCGGACATTTGGTGACAGACATTTGGCTTAACTACTTTAAACAGTCTTTGAGAGGTGGCACCTTGCAGAGGCCTCATAGAGGAGTCGCCTCTTTCTGTTGAAGTTTGGCAGAGATGGGCTTGCAGCAGACCTCAGTGTCCTGCCCTCCCCACCCCCATTCCGCCTTCCTGTCTCTAGAAGTCAGAGCACCATCTACTGGGCAGCAGCCAGACAAGGAAGGTTGCTTTCTGTTCAGGGGTCCAGAGCGAAGAAGGGAATGTGGACTGATGGGAAGCCTGCCACTCTGTTGGTGCTCTGGTCTATCGCCTGTTGCCCTACCTTAAAAAAAAAAAAAATGCTGTTTTTAATCGTTTAAGAGTTTTGTGTTACAGAGAATTTCTGAGTAAAAGATATCTTCCCTTTCATTTACCCCTCTGTATACCTCCCGAGGTTACCGGTGCTAGACACACATATATACACAAGCACACCAAACACACACACACACATACTCAATGCACACATGCAGTCACCCCTACACACATGTGCGCACACACATGCACACATACATATACACATGCACAAATACACAATACACACACTACTGATTTAGGTAAAGTGCTTTAAAAACAAATATTTGGGTTTTGTGTGTGTGTGTGTGTGTGTGTGTGTTGTATGAGCATGCACTCGCACATATGTATGTGTGCCCATGTAGGTAGAGGCACGAGATCACCTGGAACTGGAGTTGCAGAGAGTCCTGAGCCACCTGATGCAGATGCTGGGAACCAAAGTAGGTCCCTTGGAAAAGCAGCAGGAGCTCTTAGAGGCTCAGCCGGCTCCGGCTCCGCAGCCCCTGATGGAGTTCTTTAATCCTTCCTGGACCCTATGGGTTTCCAGAACACAAAGCACAAGACAGGAGTAACCCAAATATTATTCCAATTTTTTTCCAGGCACTTAAGCAAAATAACTTTCTTTTTTACACTTATGTAGCTTTTGTTATAAATACAATCACAGTCCAAGCCCACATCTGCCTAGTGTCGGTCTCTGGATTTTCCTATGCAAATAGCCAGCCACCCTTCTTCCTTGCATCTGCTCGCTCGTTCTGCAGTTCAAATATTGCTTTCTCTTTGTAACGAAAAGCAAAGCACTCCTGTTACCAGATAGCCTGACTTGCTTGTGTGTTTCTATATAGAAAGACAGAATTTCCCGTGGCCTAGAACATTCATTTTTGTTTTCTTTACATTTTTTTTTCAGTGTTTTAAGACATTGGGAAGATTTTTTTTAATGGCAACTTAGGTTTACAAATTAAAATTACAATCAAATTTATTTTGTATCACAGTTCACCCATTCTAAAAGAGGAACATTTTTACTGGGTCTTGTTTCTCATTATTATACATCATAAAAAAATAATAAGTGATCTCGGACCCCCAAGGCCAGGCTTGCTATCATGTTACAGTCGCAGGCTGTCTCGTTTCAGGAGTGTGGAGAAACCAGAGTATTTACTTTCTGTAACTTAATTTCTCACTCAATAGAGTTTGAAAGCTCTGGATATTATAAAGGCAAACTCATTTTCTGCCGGAATAAAATGAGAAAATGAAAATTTTGAAATTCATTTTATTTGGTAAATTCAGTAGGGACTCCCCCATGAACCCCTGAGATAAAACAGCCCACCCTGTTTACTTTCCTCCTTCTTTTAGAGCCTTAAAATGAAAATAGGAGTTCCTCCCTCCCTTTCCTATGTGATGTTTGTGTAGAAATTCTAGAATCTCCCTCCTAAATGCGGAGAGCAGAGCTCAGGCTGCCTGCACTGGCCCAGGAGAGCCAGGAGGCTGGGGAGAGTCACCCCAGAGCTGAAGCGGGCTTCAGGAGCTCAGGGCTGGAGGGCTGGAGGGAAAACTTACGGTTCTGGATCCACTTCCCAGCCTGATCCTGATTCCAAAAGGAAACGAGACTGATTTGTGCCGAACCAGAAATGAGCATCAGGAAGCTGGCAACGTCGCTAACCAAACAATCGATTGTAAAAACACAACAAATTAAAAAACAAAAAACAAAAAAAAAACCAAAATCAGGTTTTTTTCCATAATGGAAAAGTGAGTGAGGAGTGGGGCAGGGCATATTTTAACTTTTTCCAGGGCCTGTTGTGGCCGCAGGTCAGCCTACGTTGGAGCTTGGGGTATCAGCCTGTGTATCCGTGTAATACGAAGGCTGCTTTGACAGGCTGCCGTGGATCAGGCTGAATGAAATCCCCAAATTCCCTACATGAGACAGCCATTAATTCTGCTGCAGATCTGCGGTCTATGCCTTAAACTCAGCGGCCCTAACCCCTGGGGAACTCCTTGGATGACAGGAAATGGGGACATGTTAAGAGCATTTCATCGGCATTTGCCTCCAAGCTGGGGAGCTGGGGTAGACATTTAATGATTGGTCCCACCATGAAGATAGATGGAGTGAGGGAGACAGGGTGTTCTGAGCATGTGGTCAGCATCCTGTGGCCTGGTGACCAGAGAGATTTCACCCTGAATGCCCATGAAAGGGATAAAAACAAAGAGTTTGCATTCTGCAGTGGGGCCATGTTTCAAATCATTAAAGGGTGGTCCTCCACAGCTGCGGTGTCTCGGGAAGGAGGACCACTGTTTTGTGTTTGTGGTATGAGGATGTGCACGGGTGCCCGTCTCTGTGTGCATGCACATGTGTGACTGGGGTGTGCGTGTGCGTACCTATGCATGTGTGTGTTAAGGAGATGCATGTATGTTTGTGTCTGTGTGTGTGGTCTGTGTATGTATGTGTTTATGTATGTAGGTATATGTGTATATATGTTCATGTGTTTGTGCATATGTCGTATGTATACACGTGTGTGTGATATGTGTGTGTATGTGTATGCACTCATGTGTGTTTTCTTTCCGAGATCAAAAGGATAAAGAACACGTCCCTCCAGCCAACTAAACACTGGCGTGCAGAAACACACAGCCTGTGTATAACAGTGTCCTGCAGGAACCCGTCTTGAATTTTTTTTTTCAAGTCCTCTCTTTGATCAAAAGCCGGCAGAAAATTCCATTTCTTCTTGTTCTGTTGCATTTAACATGGACGAACGCGGGGTGAGTTTAAACAAACAGCTGGCTGGAGCATGAATACGCCTTTCAGTCTGCGGAGCTTGAGGTGGGCTGGATCCACGGGAGGGGTGGCAGGCAGGGGATTAGCTGGAGGAGGAAAACGCTCAAGAGTTGAGGAGGCAGCCGCTAAGACTGTCCTAAGCCCCTGCAAGAGACGGAAAGCTGCCTCCACATCCCGAGCCCGCACCAAGAGGCCGCACTGTTGAAATTCTTCTGCCTGGAAGATAAATGGCCTACTTTACTCTCAAGTGTCAAGTAGAGAAAACAAAACAAAACAAAAATCCCTTCCAAGTGGATTTTCGGAGGATAATCCGCCATCCACCCGAGCGCAGCAAGAGGGTGCCTGGGAAGAAGGGGAACCGGGGGGCTCCTGACTCCAGCACCCAAGGGTGGGATGCAGGGAGAAAGGCCAGGGCCAGGCTCTGGTACCTTTGAGGTGTGGCCTGAGGCTGACTGGCCCTGCCAACAAGGCACTCCTGTAAGCTTCTCAGGTCCAGACTCCAAAGAGCTCAGATATGCCACAGAACACTCTGGCCGATGAGGCACCCCACGGCTTCACAGCCAGCCTACACAGTGGGGCACATGGACACTTGAAGGCTGCTGTTGGTGATAAGGGTGGGATTTGGGGATGTTTCTGAGTCCAGTAAGGAGTTAGCTAGTTCACTGAGACTTCCTATGTCACTGTCCACTGCTGGCCACCATTCACGCCGAGGCTTCCGTTTGAAGAAGGCCGTTGTCAGCCTAGGCCATGACAATCTTCCTTGACTGCTGAGGTCTGGAATCTTCCTCAGCTGTCACATCCTGCAGGAGAAGACAGTGGTCCTATCAGATGCCATCAAAAGAAACTCCTCTGGAACCCAGCCCAGCCAAAGCAGGAATCCGATGGCCAGGTAGGTAATGACAAAGAACTGCACGGGAGTTCTGTCCAACTCTACCTTCTGATCTTTCTCTTGACTGTGTATGCAGCCCTCAGAGCTCAGGACTGGGAGAAGGAGGGAAGAAAAACGTCACCCTGAGTAGCTGGCTAGCGGCTGGAGTAAGTTATTAGCAACCAGGCATGACCTCGTGGAGGGCAGTTAATAATGGAGAGGCATTTTGTGGAGATTTGAGCCAGAGGAGACAAAGCAGGGCAGTAATTACAAGCTGACAAGATTGAACTGCTGGGCGGAGGAGGCTCTGATAGCTATCCAGCCGGTAAATGTCCCTCTAGCCCTTGGGACAGTCTGGCTTTCAACCATGCTGGAGTAGGCTTAGTTCAAGCCTCGGGGAAACGATGCATCCATTAAGGTGAGAAAGGAAGCGGGTAGAGCCCAATTGCTATGTCTGGAACACACGGAACACACACCGCTTTCCCCTTTGACGGTCTCTTTCTGAAGTACTGGAAAACAAACCTTAGATATCACAAGGTACGGGCAAAAGAATTCAGAGATCGGATGTTCGTGGGTGTGTGCACACAAACACATTTTGTTTAGAATGTATTTATTTTAAACGACAGCTTGGTTCTTCTGGAAAAAAAAAAAAAAAAAAAAAAAAAAAAAAAAAAAAAAAAAAAAAAACCTCTTTCAAACTATCACCCCGACTCCCACAGAGCTGCCCTCATGAATGTAAACACAAGCATTTCCCACCAGCCTCTTGCTGGAATGTTCTGAAACGCCAGAAGCCACGCTTTCATTTTATGGCAGACTGGCAGACGTGGTTTCATGGCACAGTGTATGGGTACAGGACAAGTTAGCAGAGGAGCCTCATATAACTTGTAAGTGACACTGGGGCCAGGAGGGGGGCTGGGCTGCCCAGCAGGCAAAAACTCAAGGTGCAACCCAGAGGTCTCGCCTTTATGAGGCCCAGTGAGCTGGGGACCGAGGCTGGGACCTCAGAGCTTCTCATTGGGCCCATGATGAATTAGATGAGGGGTGGATTGCCCTCCTGGGGCACCAAGTGCTAGAAAACCAAGTTTTATTAGCCTAATAAAATGGAGGGGGGACTGTCCGGAGCATTTCAGCTGGAAGAATAAATCCTGAGGAGTGAAGAGAGGCAGCTGCCTTTGAGGATATGAGGAGAATGCAGGGCAGGAGCCGCTCCCAGAACCACCCTGTGTGCATTCCGGTGTGGAAGCCATGCACAGTGACAATTTATTCCAGTCTGCTCAGTACCAAAGCCAGGAAGGCAAGATGAGCGAAGATCCATGTGTACAGCACCAGGGAGCCCGGGAGAGCAAGTCTGTCCCATCCCTGACAGAAAACACCACACATGAGTCTCCTGGAAGGGGATTTACAGAGCAAGCACACCCCAAGCAAGTAGGCACCACAAGGCTTGCTTCATATAGAAACCTGTGTCTCAGATCTAGGAAGACAATGAAGTTCTACGGATGGAAGCCACACATTGCCCCAAGAGCTGCTTGGCTGCAAAGGACAAGCTCATAGGTCCTGAGCTTGAAGCAGAGACAGACAGATCCGATCCGTGTGTGTGTGTGTGTGTGTGTGTGTGTGTGTGTGTTCAAGGCTAAGTTGGTCTGCATAGTAAGTTCTAGGCCAATCAGAGTCACACAGCAAACTCTGTCTCTAAACAAACAAACAAACAAACAAACAAAAAATAAAGCAAGCAAGCCAGCAAGAAGGCTCAGTGTGTGAAAGCACCTACAACCCTGGGAACCTGGGACCTGCATGCAAGTTGTCTTCTGACCTGCATACGAGTACTGGAGCACCCACGAACCCACACACATAGAACAAAAATTTTAAAGATTTCTTTTAAAATGTGACTGCCTGTTAAAAATAAATCAATGGTTGCCAGGCGGTGGTGGCACACACCTTTAATCCCAGCACTTGGGAGGCAGAGGTAGGTGGATTTCTGAGTTCGAGGCCAGCCTGGTCTACAGACAGCCAGGGCTACACGGAGAAACCCTGTCTCAAAAAACCAATAAATAAATAAATAAATAAATAAATAAATAAATAAATAAATGGTTGATCACATGTCAGTCACACTGCCTCACAGGGGCAGTTCATGACAAGGAAATATGAGATGAGTGGTGGATGTGCTCTCTCTCTCTCTCTCTCTCTCTCTCTCTCTCTCTCTCTCTCTCTGAGTGTGTGTGTGTCTCTGTGCGTGTGTCTGTCTGTCGGTCTTCCCACTGAGGCCACCTTGAATTGATCTCACTGCTTGGATTACAGGATGGATCCTCCCAAGCTTTGAGGCTAACAGCATCCTCTGGCAGGATTAGGACTCCTGGGCATCACCTTAGATGATAGTAACTCACTTGGGGGCTCTCGTTCCTCACAGCCCTGCTACTGAACTTTATCAGAAGATGGAGCCTAGGCCAGGTTAGAGAGAAAGGCAGAGACGAAAACTAAAGAGCGGTGGGGACAGACTCAGGACGGGGGGGTGGGGGTGGGGGAGTTGTCACCAGTACCAAGTACCTTCCACCCCAGTGTCCTCCCAGCCAGTAAACATCTGCAGACACTTTCCTTTGCCGGGACATTGCGAATACATCAGGTCACATGATTGTGTCCTAGCCCAGCCCTGTGCCAGGGCCGGGGCTGTTTCCATTTCTCAGCAATGAGAACTCTATCAAGTGTCAGTGGGGTGACCAAGTAGGACCACATTCTGATCCTACAAGGGGGTCTCTATTAGGGTTTCAAGTGTGGTTTCAGATACAGTACCTAACAAGGGCTGCACAGACAACTTCCAAGGCCACTCCAACCCCACTCCAGACAGACTGCGTGCAGTGGGATCTGTGGGCAGGACTCATGGGACCAAGCCAGCAGCAGCACGATGCACGGCTACTAGCCATTATGGCCAGCACAAAAGCAGGTAGACATAAGCAACCTTGGCCTTGCTTTTGGAGGCCCAGACATCCCCCCCACACACACACACACTACACACAATGTCACAATGTACACAGAAGCCAGTCCTCTGCTCTGAGTGTAAACTTCAGCCCCTCGCTGCAGTTCCAACCTAGCTCAGTCCTAGAGTTAAAACTGCATGGGACTATGAGGGCTTGAGGCTGTAGGCTGTCTAGCTCTGTACTAGACAACCTAATTCTAAAGATGAATATTGGTACCATTCACTCAGGCCAAGGTCATGGAGGCTTAGAAGAAACACAGAGGAGATGAGAGTGACTGGGGAGGTCCAGCCACAGGTGACCTTCCTGTGATGATCTTCCTCACTGTTAATTTCTGTTTGTTTGGATTTTTGTTGTTGTTGTTGTTTGTTTGTTTTTTTCGAGACAGGGTTTCTCTGTGTAGCCTTGGCTGTCCTGGAACTCACTCTGTAGACCAGGCTGGCCTCGAACTCAGAAATCCGCCTGCCTCTGCCTCCCAAGTGCTGGGATTAAAGGCGTGCGCCACAGGCATGCGCCACCACCGCCCGGCTCACAGTTAATTTCTGAAACGGAGGCCATGTCTCCGTGGCACTGTGAGCAAGGAGCCTAGACCTCATGGGGGAAGACCTGATCCTGCCCCTATTTGTTAGCACAG
>JADRCD010206725.1:0-24105 GCA_019843815.1 Montemys delectorum
GACAGCCCTGTGAGGTGATTTTCAGCCTTTACCTGGGACGCTTGAAGATTTTCTGCCCACGTATCCAATTTGTGGGAGATCTCCCCAAACAAATTTACTTTGTGTCTGTGTCACAAGAGTGTCATAGACCCAAACGTCCAAGAAAAAAAAGAAACACTGATATATAATAAGCCCTGTTGCTCGCGCCCCAAAGGTTACAAATCACATCTCTGGAAATAAGAGCCCCCAATCCCACTCTCAGCTGGGAGGAATGAGCAACCCCATCCCAACGGCCCCTGGTTCAGCTCTTGCAGGTTTATCAAGTTGGGCCCAAGGTTCCGGCAATGTCGACGTTCAGGTGAAGAGCTTTCTTCTTCCTTTGTGCTTTTAAAATCTTTCTTTTAAATTTTTTCCTTTAAGAAACTTTTTTTTTTTTTTGCCTTTCCAGGAAAAATGAATGCATTAGACTTGTCATCAGAGGATGGCAAAGGAGTTGCCCAAGAAGGTTCTTCACACCATCATCCCAGGCCTCCTGCCGTAGTTGGGGTGAACAAAGCTTAATTTACAGATCAGCCTCTGGAAGGTTCCAGCACCTTCCTGTGTGTCTCATGGGGGCCACTGTGGGCAATTCTATTTAGGAACTCCCACTAGGTGATCTTAGAGTCTCTACCCCAGACCACCAAAGGATCCTGAATCCTGCAGAGTTCTGAAGAGACCAAGGTGACCACCTTCATGCTGGCCACCAGCAGCACTAGAATCCTACTCCTTCCCTCCTTCCAACCCCGTTCCATTGCAGCTCTGGGGGGTGGGGGTGGGGGCTCAAGACAAAAGTATAGAGAGTCAAAAAGTAACTGGAAATTTCAAAAGAGAGTGAAACTTTTTGGGTCTTGAAAGGAGATAACAGAATCTAGACCTGGGTCTCCATAAGATCAGCTTTTGACTGTGGGACAAATCCAGAATATTTAGACTATTCCTCATTACTTCTAGGTAATCGGCTAATTGGTGGATCCGGGCAGGTAGATCAAGTGATACCTGAGTGGGGACTGTCCTGCCTTTGTGACCAGTTCATGCCATTCTAAAGGAGTGGATATCGGCCGGATTTTTCCTTTTGTTTTAATTCAAAATGCAGCTGATTTAAGATGTAATTTCCAGTGGGCGCTGGTGGTCCCTTGTCTCAGCCAAGTCCCCAGAAGCAAATCCCTGGGTGTTCAACGGTGGGGTGGGGGGGAGGATCTGGGGAGCACAAATGGCGCGGTACACACCCTGCAAGGTGACGTAAGTGGTACTGATGAAGGCTGCCCACTCCATCAAGGTGTCCGCCCGGCAGTGTGGGCCGCAGGGATTGCCTCACACGCCCCAGTAAGGCCCAACACCTTCAGAAATCTTTTACTGAGCGCCCTCCCCGTGATGGCGGCAGCAGCCTTGGCTAAGCTTCGAGACTGGCTACAGAGCTTCCCACCCCCATCCCTCCCCGCTTGGCCTTGTTTTTGCTTTTCTTCCCAACGCAGTTTGTGTGACTCCTGGGGACAGGAGCCAGCCTGCAGCTGTGACCACAGACATGTTAAGGAACTGCGCAGGCGGGAATCAAGAATCTGGCAGGAAAGAGTCACTGTGGGTCTCTCCCACCAATCCTGGGGACTCCCGGTAGCAGAGAGTTGTCCCAGGCACCCTGGGTCTGCAGGGCCCTTGGCAGGACCTGAAACTATATAACCAAAGAATTAATCTTGAAGCGATACTTCCCTTGCCAACCAGGCCAATCTCTCAGTACCTGCCAGGTGCTCAGCCCTAAATGATAACCACGAGACATCTAACATTTCTGAAACCCTTAGGTTCCGAGCTTGACTTTGTACCAACCTCTCACCCCACCCGTTTTCCAGACGAGGCTTTGGGAACTGCACTAGTGCATGCTGGGATAGGTTGAATGAGACTGCCTGGCTAGAGTTGTTATGGGGCAGGATGCCTGCTTCACGCAGGGCCCCAATTTCACCAACCTCTGTGTCCTCCCAGCAGCAGGAAGAAGTCACCTTAGTCCCTCATCTCCTGCCTCGTCAGGAATCTAAAGTCAAGCAATAGAGCTAGACCAATAGGAGCGTTTGTACCGAGGCTGGGGGTCTGCACCCTCTGGGGCATCGCACACCCACGTCAGCTTACTCTGGGGCCTGGGGGAAAGGGATTTGCTTGTAATCCCGCTTAAGATCTTAGCATCACTAAGACGTTAGGTGAGATGGAAAAACACCGAAGAAAGGCCACACTAGAGACAGAAGCAGTGCCAGACAAGGCATAGCCTTGGTGTCCTTACAGAGAGACAACTGCCCTTGGCTAGGCTGCACATTTGGATCTTGGAAGGATGATATCTGGTTCGCCGCCAGCCTCTGGCCACTACACCAGCCGTCAATGTAACAAATAGAGAGAGAAAAGAAGGGGAGTGTAAAGAAAGAACTTGGGGTGAGGGTAAAATAGCTTGGAAATGATACACCAAGAGGAGGAAACAGGACAGTTTATCTGCACCCCCAGCCCTTGCTGCATGCCTGTTTAAAACCCCTAAGTAATTTTAGATCCTGTCTTCAGTTAATATATCTCTCTCCCTTTCCCGAAGGCTGACAGGGAAGCATCAGGGCTTCGAGAGAGTCGTTGGAAGAGAGTCTTTAAGAGTTTCCACATTGTTTAGCGACACAAAAGTGTTTGCGGTTCCCGGAGACCCTCCCCCTCCCCCATACCTTCTCCAACTCATTTTGATTCAGAACCGCAATTGTTTGAGGGGGTCTGCGCCACATAAATCCTGCTTCCAGATTAATCTCCCTGCTCGCTTGCTCTGGGGGCAGATTTTTTTTCTGAAGGGGGGGTCTTTAAAGAGGGCACAGTGAAGAGATTTATTAACAAGGAAAAATGGTTTATTTTTATAGCTGACCTTGGAAAGGTGGGGGTGGGAGTGAGCCAAGGAAGGGGAGAAGCTTAGTGGCTCAGAGGGCTTGGTTTTGGGGTGCTGCTAAAGATTCCTGCTGAGGGTTTGAACTTTTCTCTTGGCCATGCTCAGCTGGGCCAAGAGTCAGGGCAAAGGTTGGAGGGACTAAGCCAAAATGTGCTGTGTGGGACTGTCGATGGCATGTGTTTGTGTGCATGAGCTCGAGTGTGCATGTGTGCCTGTGTGTGTGTGTGTGTGTGTGTGTGTATGCACAAGCCTCTTCAGCTTCCGGGAAGCCAGGGATTGATATCCCCCTCCCCCAACTGACCATGATCTTTGGACCAAGAGGAGGATGTAGACACAGTATGTGCGCAAATTGTTTGTGTTGTAGACAAAATCCATAGTTTCCATGAATCCCACTAATGAAGCAAAATGTTAAATTGGTTCCTTTTGGCTGACCCAAACCTGTGGGGAGGGGTGTACACTCACCTAAGCTTTTGACCTTTTTGAGCTGGGTCTGGCACTCTAGAGCTCTCTGTAACCAGTTCTGGACACATTTTAGACTCATAAGAGGGTTATCAGGAATAACCACTCAAAAAGCAAAGGGCCACAATGTGACTTTGAGTCTAGGACTGACCTTCTGATCTTGAACCCTTGGCTGAATCTCTTAGGGACTCAGTTTTCCTTCAGACCTTTGTTTGGAGATCTTGGAAGTCCAAGCTGGCCTCCAACTAGACATCCTTCTGCACCAGCCCTAGGAGCGTTTGGATCATGGGAGATGACACTAGCAAGCTCTTGGAAGGGTGTGTTTTGAGGTCACATCGATAACTCCCCTGTCACAGATGACTGCCTTGGAGTGCGCAGGGACTGTCCATAATGATCCCCCCTTTGAGTTGGGTGGATGCCTTTTAAAAAAAAAATGATTTACCTTGAAAAAAAATTTTTTTTAAATTCTAAGGTGATTTTGCAGCAACCTGGGGATCCTAGGCAGGTAAAGGCATCCGAATTAAAACAAACAGATGGAGCTTAAACTCTGGGCTCTGAGTGCCCAGAAAAGGACCCCAGCGAGCCAGGAGGCTGTCCTGGTCAGGGCCGCCCAGTGTTTCCCCCGCGAGCAGAGCAGGGTGAGAGGGCGAGAGAAGAGCGTTCCCTTTGATTGTGGGCACAGACTGTCCGGCTCCGTGGCGTCTGTCTGTCTGCGCATCTGCTCCCGGGTCCCTCTGGCCCCAGTGAACTCTGTGCGGGGGCCCAACGCGTATAGCAGAAAGCAGAACCCAGAGCCCAGGCGCGGGAATGCAGTGCCAGCCACTCTCTAGCGGGACCTTGCCGAGGTCTTGTTGGTCCATTCGAGCTGCATGTGGGGTAAAGCTATGAAAGACTTCACTGGAGCTGTTGGAGACTTCTGCGAACCCTGGGAACCCACTTGCTCTGGCTTCCCGAATGTCTCCCCTGAGTGTCAGGACACCTGCTCAGAGCCTGAGCCAGCCGCATCCCTCACCAGTTGGAACCTACCTGGGATTCCTCCCAGGGAAACACCCTGTCAGTCTCTCTAAATAGTATCAAAGTTTTCTTTAAAAAAAAAAAAAAAAAAAGAGTAGTCATCCAAAAGAAGACTCATAATGATCACTCAATTCCGCATCACATTAAACTAATGACAATCTATTTTCTCTAATTCCAGTCTCCCTGTCTAGGAGGCTAGGACCAGAGACTTAAGGCAATCTACCCAGTAGTAAGGAGGAGAAACCACGAACCCCAATCCACTGGCATTAGACTCAGAACTCTTACCACGGACTGTCGCACCACAGAAGCAGGTCTTTACGAGAGCACCCCTTTGGACAGGAGACACCCCGATAAACACGCTAATTTCACGGTGAGACAGGAGTGCACATCATGTCAGTGCAAATGGCTGAAATGCATGAGCTCCTGACAGGTGAGGTGCGTGCATCTCATACCGAACTTAGCGTGCACAGGCCGGCGCCCTCTTCTATGAATCTGCGAGAGCATCCTTCCACCCTATGGGGTCTGTGTGAGCTGGTACCCATTCCGGGTATGCCTGCCGTTGCTCTCGCTACTTCCCTGCCCTAGGGTGTTTCTGAAATAATAGACTTGTGCCTGTCAACGTGGGTAAGAAAGGAACAGATTGACCTGGGCTGCCCAAGGCTCCCCACCCACCTGGGCGACTTACCTGGTGGTGGCGGGATGAACACCGGACTGCTCTCAGAGCCTAAGCGTTGACGTGCACGCACCGGGGCTCGAACCCCTCCATCAGACCGGCTGCAGCCGATAAGCAGGAGGGGAGGGCAGCGGCCTGCTGGGGCGTCTGGGGCCGGTCCGAGCTCCCGGGGGCCGGCTGCCTGCCAGCGGCGCTCAGGACAGCGACGAGATGCCTGGCCAGGCCGTTCTGGTTACAATCACCTCACACACCGCCGCATTCCGCCCCCACCCCATCCTTACCAGAATCTGAAGTCACACCTTCTCCGGTCGGGGAGCTTCGCCCGGCGTGGGGGCGATGAGTGAGGGCGAGGTTGTTAATCCTTAGCGTGCAGGCAGGTCCCTACAAAGGAATATTTTTGGTGGGTGGGGGTGGGGAGTAACACCCACCAATATTGAGTAGGTCCGCCGCCCCTCCCTTATCGACCAGGAATTAATTTTTCTACTCAATTAACGGGGACGGCTGTGTTTCTCATTATTTTCCACAAGGGCTTTTCTCTCTTAGATGTAATTAGGAGGAAGGGAAAAAAAAAGGTTATTTTCATCTGTTTGGAAATTTTTTACCCATTGCATTGAAAGCTTGAGAACTGGGAGTTTTAATCATATAAAAATAAATAAATAAATAAAAAGACTTTGGAGGCGATGGCTTATTTTGCACACAAATAGTTACAGATTTGTGTCCTGTTCTTAGTTAATAGTTGTTGGGACACTTGTCTTAAGTGGGTCTATATTTTCATCCAGGTTCAGGGTGGGTCTGTAGTAAAAGGTGAGCAGAAGTCTGACCCTGATCAGAGAAGGTGGGGAGCCCCCAATAGCTTGTCCTGGAAAGTAGTCTGTCACCCAGAGGGTAACACACTCAACCCTCTTCAGATGGCACCATCTCCTCCATGTTTGTGGTATGCTTTGTGCCAGGGAAGAACTGCAAATGCACCCCTGGGAAGACAAATTTCTTGTCTGGCCCTGGAGGGAGGCTCTAGCTGTGATGTTACCCAAATATTCTGCAGTAACTGCTATCAAACTTCTCTGCCAACCTGGAGACCCAGAAGGAAAAGCTTAGGGGTCCCAGGAGTCACCTTGTTCCTCTTAATCTCTCTGAGTGAGTCTATTTCCCTCTCAGGAGCCCCGCCCGGGCTGGAGCCAGGCTCTGGGGTCATGAAGGCTGTGTGGGTCTTCCCCTCATCTGGAGAGCAGGGCCCAGGATCTTCAGAGCAATTAACCTCACCCACCCTCTCCTTACCAGTTTCCTTAAATAAATGTGACAGACATGAGCCTAATGATCCGTGGGGGAAGATCTATATGCTTCGGGGCCCTAACACATGGCTGCCCCCTCCCCAGGTCGCCAGGCAGACCGGACTTCAAAGCACAGAGGGTTGGTGCCATTCAGGGCTTCCTGGCTTGCAGGAAACAAACAAGCAATCAGCTCCTGTTATTTAGATGATAACAACCTCGGACAATCACACTAACGATGATGATGATGATGATGATGATGATGATGATGATGATGGCGTTGGTGATGTGGTGATGGTGATAATACTGATGATGCTGATGCTGGTGGTGGGAAGGGGGTAGAGGTGACTATGGTGATTGTGGTGATGATGATGGTGGTAGTTATGGTGATGCTGATGATGGTAATGATGATGGTGGATTGTTTGTTCGTTTGTTTGTTTGTTTGTTTTAAACACTAGTTGTCAGGTTCTAAGCTGGGGAGCTTTCCATGCAAGAATTCATCCCTCCTTTGCCAAGACTAAGGAAGGAGCAATCAACTGGTACCCTCCTTTTCAGATCAAGCATGGCTAAAGTCTCTATAGCCTTAGAGCTGGTTCTGGTAAAGTGAGTTCTGATCCCAGATCCACCAGGCTTTTAAAACAATTCTACAATCGGATTAAAAACAAAAATTTAATGCACATGATTGATAAAAACAAACGAACAAACAAAAACCAGAAAGCTAAGCTTGGTGGCACAGGCCTGGAACCCTGGGAGATCACTACTTCAAGGCCAGCTTGGGCTATAGACGGAAGCCCTGTTCCCCCAAACAGGAGAAATGGAGGAGGCGAAGGAAGACGCAGTGACCCCCAGTCCCCTGTCTCACAAGCCCCACACCCAACAGTGTATGGCAGTGTGTGGGGTTTGTGAGTCTGCGCACTTCTCAGTCACAAGTGAACCCAGGAAGTTCCTGTTCTTTGCATTGTTATTTCTGACACTTGGCAGGATAGGTTTTTGCAAATGTACAGAGAAGCAAGGGGCTTGGTAAAGCTGTTCTGCTGGGGGCAGTGCAGGGGCAAGTTTCACTCATAGTAGGGTAGGAAGGGAGGGAGGCAAAGAGGGAGGGAGAGTGAGAGAGAGAGAGAGAGAGAGAGAGAGAGAGAGAGAGAGAGAGAGAGAGAGAGAGGCAGAGATATCAGAGAACCCAGACATCTGTCGCATTCCTATGGCAGATAGCGGATGTTCCAGGGACAGAGTGGCTCATCTTCTCTTGGCATGGGTGACACCAGCTTGTATTTCAGGGCACACTTTTAAAGCCTTAAATGGTCTTCCTCAGCGAGGGGCAGAGCCAAATTCACTGTGAGTTTAGCATGGAGGGGCAGGAAAGCCTTTGGGCCCTGAACTGCAGGACAGGACACAGGCAGCCTTGCCTATTTTGGTCCTTGCAGTCCGTGTGTGCTCCTTTGCCAGGATGCAGAAGGGTGTCAGCTAGCAGTGCCTCACCCCGGTGCACTTCCCTCCTTGCCCCCAACACCTTGTGACTTCATAGTTTTGAGTGGTTCCCACTGATATGTTTTACTTCTAATCATGGCCTGAGAAACATTTCTCAAATGCTAAACAGGATGTCTTCTTAAATCTGTGATGCTCCAGGTAGATAGAAGCTTCCTGGCTGCTGTGCAGGTGGCATGCAGGCTTTTCAGAGGAATCACTGTGGGAGCAACCGGAATGGATGGAACAGAATGGCAAAGGCTGTGGGGTTCAAGGAGGAGGAATCTACCATGACCTTCAGAAACCTAAGAGAGGCTCTCATTGACCCCACCCTTCAGAGAGGCTCTCATTGACCCCACCCTGGTCCCCCGCTGTCCAGAGCCCAACAAGAGAAACAATTCCCCCCAGTGTTCTGGTTTCTCTTTGTCCATTTCCCATCATCCATA
The DNA here is from genome assembly GCA_019843815.1 of Montemys delectorum. Taxonomy (NCBI): domain Eukaryota; kingdom Metazoa; phylum Chordata; class Mammalia; order Rodentia; family Muridae; genus Montemys; species Montemys delectorum. Next base: position 8,230 of record JADRCD010206725.1, read on the forward strand.
TCACCTGCATTTCTTTCTGCCTTCTTCTGCCCCCTCGTCCTCTCCCCTCCCTCCTCTGTCTGTCTGCCTCTCTCTCATTTCCCACTTTATCCCTCTGCCCTCTGTAGCCCCTCCCCCTTCCCCATTCCCCCTTTTTTCCCCTCTCTCTTTAGATCTCTGTTATTTTGGAGAGGAAAAATTATAATGAGAAATGCATGCCAAGTCTCTGGGGCCTCCCAATTCAAAGGATTTTGGGAAAGGGCCCTCAACAGAGACAGCAAGTTCCGTTGACAACAGGAGGGGGGCAGAGTGCAAATTGAAGCCATCCCACCCCAGGCATTTTGCAGTTTATATTAGAGGTCCATGCATGCCTGTTTCATGTCTAGAAGAGTTTTCTAAAGAAGTAATCAGAACCACAGGCAAATATTTTATCTACAAGAATGTTCACACCACCAAGGCATCTAATAACAAAAAAGCTAGGTACTTAAAGACCTCAAAATAAGAGGCAGGTGCAATTATATTCTGTGTAGAGATGGAATACTATGCAGCCACCAAAAGTCCAGACTTCCGTCTTCCATGAGAAAAGTCAATGAGATAGAGTATGTAGTTTGGAGATTCCTTTTGATGAAAGTGTGTGTGTGTGTGTGTGTGTGTGTGTGTGTGTGTGTGTGTGTGTAAATGAGTTTGTGGCATGTACACATTAACATGACAGTGGATATATCAAGATACTAAAATACACAGGATGCCAATGCTGAGAAATAGAATGGGAGAGAGTTTAGGAGGTTTGGCCCCAGGGTTGAGACAGGGAGACAGAGACAGACAGACAGAGAGCAGAGGTGGAGAGACAAAGACAGACAGACAAAGACAGAAAGACAGAGACAGATGCCAGAGAGACAGAGAGCAGAGATAGAGAGACAGGGATAGACAGACAGACTGATGGACAGAGACAGAGAGATAGACAGAAACAGAGAGGTGTAGAGAGACAGAGAGCAGAGGTAGAGAGACAGAGAGAGACAGACAGACAGAATGACAGAGACAGAGAGATGCCAGAGAGACAGAAAGACAGAGAGCAGAGGTAGAGAGACACAGAGAGACAGACAGACAGACTAACTGACTGACAGACAGAGAAACAGAGACAAAAAGACAGAGACAGAAAGTCAGACAGACAGAGAAACAGAGAGTCAGGGAGAGAGAGATAGAGAGCAGAAGTAGAGAGAGACAGAGAAACATAGGCACCCAGAGAGACAGACATACATACTGACAGACAGACAGAGACACAGAGAGAGAGAGACAGACCAAGAAACAGAGAGACAGACAGAGACAGACACAGAGAGACAGAGAGACCGAAACAGAGAGCAGAGACCAAGACAGAGACAGAGCAGAGGCAGATAGAATCGTCAAAGCTCAGACCCACCTCTGAAAGGCCCCCAGCCTCTCAAGTGTCCCCAGCTGAGAAGCAAGATTCACACAGGAGCCTCTGAGGACGCATTACACTCAAACCATAGCAACAAGTGACACAGCTCTCTAGGTTTTGTTGTTTGCTCTTTTATTTTTAAAATCAATGTGGGCTTATGAGAAAGACAGGGCCTCGCTTGTCTGCCCCGTAGGGCAGCATCAGAGCTTCCTCAAAGCAAGCATGTGGCAAAGGCTCCTGATTCTATACAGCTCACCCCCGGCAGGAAGCAGGGTGCTGCCTGCCCAGTGCCCCTGACAGAGAAGCAGGGTGCTGCCTGCCCGGTGCTCTTGATTCTATACAGCTAACCCGACAGGAGCCCTGGCAGAGAAGCGGGGTACTGCCTGCCCAGTGTCCACATTTGGTGATGAGCTTCAGCAGCAGGAAGCTATGCAAGAGGTCAGGAGTTAAGACAAGTTTGTTGCTCTTCTAAAAAGGGTCTTTGGGCCTGGGGGACATTTGGTTGCTATTACAAATGAACAAATCCAGCTACAATGGGAAAATGGCCAAGTTGGGTGTTTCAGTGGGGAGAAGCCCAAGGCCCCTAGGCTAAGTAATTACAGAAGCCTGGAAGCCTTCCCACAGGAAGGCTGAGTCCTGAGGTAGAGGAGCTGGAGGCCCAGAGGCACCACCAGCCAGTGCATTTATTTATTCCAGGCTACTCTACATCAGAGCAAGAAACAAATTATGTCTGTACTATCTCATTTAACCATGCAAGCAATTACCATGCTGCAGTGAGCACGCCCTCCCCATCCCGGGCCCCAGCCCCACAGGAGCTGTCTGGAAACCACAGCAAGGGCAGATGTAATTACTGAGAGCATCCCAGGCTCTGGGCACTGTGTGCTGAGCATGAATCTTCAAACTTTTTATTTAATCCATGTACGTTTGGTACATATCTTGTGGCTGCAGTAAGATACCTGGCAGAGACACCAAGAGGAGGAAGGATTTGAACTCATGGCTTCACACTATTCTGTCCAATACTGTTTGGCTCTTTCTGCTTGAGCAGAATATCATGGCACTGGGTCTGCCCTCTGCTGATTGACAGACAAGAAGCAGAGGAAAGAGGACATAGGATGGGCTCAAGAGGAGATGTAGGCCCAAGGATGTTGTCCAATGGCATACCTCTGTCACCTGGATTCCACCTCCCTCCTCCCTCCTCCCTCTTCTTTCCTCCTGCCTCCTACCCCACCCGACACCACTTCCCTCCTCCCTCCTCCCATCTCCCAGCTCCCACCACATCCCATCTCCTTCCTCCCACCTCCCACCTCCCATCTTCCAATAATGTCATCAGTTAGCAACCTATCAAGGGATTAAGCTCCAGTTAGATCCCAGCACTGAAAGTAGGTTGGTCAGTCACCTGGAAGTTCAGAGCTCCTCTTCCACGTGAGGCATATATTCACACACCACCTCCCACTTTTAAAGACTCGGACTTCAGAATATGACAAGTTAAATGTTACCTTTTATTTTACTGAGAACATGTTGTAAATGAGTTTATTTTAAAGTAACTCTTTCATATACATATATGAAATATATCTAGAATTTTATCACTTATTATCAATTAAAGAGAAATTGCATATTGATGACATGTGTTCATTTATCTTTAAATGGAGAATTAAATTAAGCTAAATACTGGTTAATGCAATCCGTAGGGCATCTCTCATGTTTTTCAGAACTGATCAATATTTTGATTTTATTCTTGCTAGTGCTGAGTGCCCTGACAGGGTCTCAAACAGTCTTGGGCTAGCCTCAGACTCACTATGTAGCTGAGGATGACCTTGAACTCTGGACCCTACTGACTCTACCTCCCAAGCAGAGATTAGCCTGTTTTTGCTGTGCTGGAGTTTGAAGCCTGGGTTTCCTGGATGCTAACAATCCACTCTACTGCACAGTGGGAGCCTCTAAGCATCTGAATCACTCTCATTTTATAGATGGGAATGGGAATCAAGAGCCATTCCTCCTAAACATTGGGAACAGTGACACAGGCTGGGACCACTTTCCAGCTACAGTCAGAGCCTGGCCACCAGCCTGACACAGCCTAGTCAGATCCTCATATGTGTGTGCGTGTGTGCACTCACAGGTGTACGATGTCTACGAATGATTTCAGGTAAGTATGTGTCTGTGCATGTGTATGTGTGCATGTGCCTGTGTGTGCATGTGTGTGTGTGTATACATGTGTATGTGTTCGAGTATGTGTGCATGTGCATGTGTGTGCCTGACTGTACATATCTGTGCATGTGTGCATATATGTGCATATGTGTGAATGTGTACATTTGTGTGTGTGCATGCGTGTGTACATTACTTATGCATGTGCATGTGTCTGTGTATGATGAGGTGTAGGCTTTAGGTTGGGCAGGAGCCATCCACCCTACTATTCTATTTTATTATATGTTTAATATTGTATTGTATGTGTGTGGTATTGTTGTGCTTGCTTGCACGTGGATCTGTGCACCACATTTATACCTGGTGTCTGAGGAGGCCAGAAAAGGGCATTGGATCCCCTGGAACTAGAGTTACAAATGACTGTGAGCCATCAGTGGGTGCTGGAAGTCAAACATGGATCCTCTGGAAGAGCAGCCAGTGCTCTTAACTATTAATCACCTCTCTCGTCACCAAATCTTCATTGTTAAAAAGAAAAGAAAAACCTTAAGAGGACCTGGAGAGATGGCGCAGAGGTTAAGAGCACTAGAGTCTTGCAGAGGACTCCAGTTTGACTCTTAACACCAACACTGTTGCACACAGCCTGTAACTCCAGTTCCAGAATATCTGACGCCCTCTTCTGGCCTCTGAGGACACTGCACACAAAGAGTGCACATAAGAACATGTAGGCAAAGCACCCTTACACAAGAATAAAAATAAATACATATTTTTTAGAAAGGAAGATGGGATGTGTCACATTGCTGCTAAGTGTAAGTGGGGAAATCTCCACAGCTTGTTGAGAGAAGGGACAGTGGTTCTCCAGAAAAAACAAGCTCTACTGTCACTTTAGCATGGGTTCTCAATCGAGGTTCTCAATCGAGCTTGACTTCAGAGCTGACAAGTCTAACATACACTTCAATCTTACCCAGAACCTTTCCTCTGAGTGCAACACAGACTCTGTTAGACACAGGAACTGAGGCTGGGCTGTGGAGGCGGACAGAACCATCTGAGCGAGCATGAGACCCCTGGCAGTGAGCTGCCTGCCTCCACTCTGCCTCCCCTCCACAGGCTAATCAATGTCCTGGCCAGGCTTGTGGACTAATATGTCTGGACTCTTGTACTTTTGACCTAGCTGTTAGATAGCAATTCTTCAGCTCTATCTTGGGGGCGTTTTAAATTGAGAGTCCATTTGATAAATAGACGACATTTTATTTATCTAAATTTCTAGAGGAGTGGTGTTTGGTTTAAAATGGAGGAATGCAATTTTTAAGCCATTTATTTGCTGACGATGAGTTCAGACACTGAGTCTGCAGAGGCAAAAACAGCTCAATGGGGGAGATTGGAAGAGAGAACACGACCTCTCCAGGCCTGGATTTCTTCCCATTTTTCTCTGTTCTTCGGGGCTTATGCACATGTTGTTTTAACTGATGTCGTTATATTTCACATCTGATCCTGAGGTTGAAAACACCTTTGCAGTGCCCCATCCTGTGACCGTTAAGTAATACGATAAAAGACTAAACATGGTTGTGCTCAGCCAGTCACAATCTTGATGCTGTGGCAAAACCTGCAAAAGCCATCTAAAGACAGAAAGGTTTATTCTGGCTCACAGTTTGAGGGTGTAGTCCATCACTGAAGGAAGGCACGGCACAGGGCACGGGGTCACATCGGACCTGCCTCAGGATGCAGAAAGGGGAGGACCGGGTGCTTAGCTTGCCTCTTCTTTCTGTACAGTTCATTCCAGAGCCTGTGGGAGGATGTCAACTCCATTAAAGGTGGGTTGTCCTTCATTCATTAACCCAATGCTACAATCTCTCAGGCACATGCTTGCTTCTATGGCGATTCTGAATATCCCCAAGCCTATTATCAAGATTAACTACCACAGTTGCATTTCTTCAAAATACCCAGTTAGGGCCTTTGAGATGGCTCAATGGGTAAAGGTGCTTGCTGTCAAATCTGATGACCTGAGTTCAATCCCTGGGCCCCACCTGGTGGAAAGAGTGAACAGATGCCTGAAAATTTGTCCCCTGACCTCCATACGCACACTTCATTATGTACACACACACACATATGTACAATCAAGAAATAAATGTAATAAAAAATTTTAAAAATTAAACCCAGGTAGGGCATTCAAATAGCAAGAGCCCTTACCCATATAAACCTATGTATGACACAGAGCCCTTTCCTAACTCAGCAGCCCCATTTCTAAATGTGTAATAACAAAGATTGGCATAATGGAGTGTCTACAGGGTAATTATTGTAGCATTTGAACTAGGGAAAGACTGGAAACTTTTAAAAGCCTAGTTATTGGAATCTAGCTCAAGAAAGCACAGAATACTACACAGCCATTAACAAGGGGGAGAGAGAGAGAGAGAGAGAGAGAGAGAGAGAGAGAGAGAGAGAGAGGAAGAAGAGGAAGAGGAGGAGGAAGAGGAGGGAAAAAGAAGAAAAGAGAAGAGAGGATCGTGATATATATTGCTAAGGGACAGTTAAGACCCTTCATTGTGGGTCTGGTGTGTGCCTGGACTTGTGAGTCTAGGTTCACAGAAAAAGGACTCAGTGCCTCAAGAATGAGGCAATAGTGGCTGGTGGCTGCCCTGGGCTGGGAAGCTGAGCTGCTGGGACCAAAAGTGGAGAACAGAGAGCTCATCACATACACTCTTGTGTATACTTTGGATACCTGACTTTGAGTGTACAGTATGGAGCCAGGTTCTTCCTGGGAAAAGGATATTTAAAGAGACTGGCACAGGCTCCGCTGTGTACGGGTGTCGTCCTGAGTTCTTTGTGCACTTCCTCCTGGCTGCCTGCACTTTCTGCTATTTCAGAAACGAACATAAAAGGATTCTTTTGTAGCTGCTTTACACAGAAGGAAGGCGATAGCTTTCCTTCCTCAGCCACAGTGACACCAATGGCTTTGTGCATGTTCCCTATCTCTGAAGTAATCATTCCAGAAAGATCAGGGACCTGGAGGGAGGGAGCATGGGAGACACTAATAAAGTAGAGGTTTATGGGCATCTGAAAACCAAGAGGGGAGTTTCCAGATGCACAAAAACCCAGACAGAGAGCACAGAGAGGCTCCTGGCCCTGGATGCAGGGGGATGAACCTCTGAGGTTTACTACCGCCATCTCCAAGTTCTCCTTGCAGATAGACTCCAAGGCCCAGCACTGTCAAGATCACAAGACTTGAGATCGTCTTCCCAGGGTGGGCACATCCAGACACTGAGTGAAGCCCCTCCTGGGCTTGATGACAAAGCACCCCATGTCTGTGATCTTGTCAAAGATTTTTCTGAGGATTGAACCTGAGAAATCCCCTGGAGTAGTGGGCAAACCATACCAAAAGCATGGCTTGCCGATCAGCACCATTGACTATCGTGGTGTGTCCATGGCAGTCTGTTCTAGAAGTGAGGTCCTGTGTGTCTACGCCTGTCCGTGTCTCCTTTTTCAGAATCTTGGCCAAACTTCCAGAGTTTCCTCATCTGGGGGTATTGCGTAGGTGCCAGTAAAGTTCTTATCTGGACATAGTAAGAGGTGAACGTGGTCCCTCCACCCAGAAGGCGGGCCTGGGTCAACCACCAGTGGGACACTGTGATAAATCCCACAGCTTTTGTATCAGTGGAGCAGGTTGCTGTGAGTTCTAGTGGGTCTGTTGTCCTCCATTTCCTGTGGGACTCAGTGTCAGAAACCCACAGACACCATTGCTCTGCTTCCCACAACCCTCTGCTCTCTCTGTCGGCCTCCCCTCCCTTGCCCTGCATTTCCTGTAACTCCAGCCATGACTGCCTAGTTAAAATGTTCATCCTGGAGCTCGGTCTCATGATCGGATTCAGAGGACCCAGTTCATAACATCTACTGAGTCTGTCTCTTGGGTCATCCTTAAAAATTCCGTTTCCCAATGGACTGGAGAGATGGCTATGCATTGAAGGACACTGGCTGCTCTTCCAGAAAACCCAGGTTCCCTTACCAGCACCAGTGTGGTGGCTTGCAAATATCTGCAACTCCAGTTCCACGTAATCCAACGCCCTCTTCTGGCCTCCAGGGGCACTGCACACACATGGTGCCCAGACATGTAAGCACTTGTACATATGATAGGAATAAAGAAATCTGTTTCTCCATCCAGTGTTCATCGGACTCCCAGTGATTTATCATTACACCTGCAGATCAATGCTCAGGCCTCATCAGAGAAGTTTCTAATTACAGTTGATGGTGATTATCATAGAGACTTGAAACTGCTGAGAATAGGAGATTGCAGAACGTTCAGCCCTAATCAGGACGTCTGTACGGCCTCCATCCCATCTTCTCCTCCTAAGCTCAAAGATTAGGGCAGGAGAGGAAGCAGAGAAGGTGTAAGTGCCCAAGGTGCTGGGCGGCTGCTGGAAACAGTGTCTTCTGGACACAGAGAGCGCAGTATATACAGGGCAGCTGCACATACGGACTCACAGCCACTGTGGAATCAGGGACAAGACCTGGGCAAGCCATATCCAGACCAAATTCCGGCACGGAGAAATGAGGTAGGCTTGAAGACCCAGACCTAGCTGAGGAGCGATTGATGACTGATAGCTGTTGAGAGAGGAAGTATCCATTTTTAAAAAACGATTTATTTATTTCATGTATATGAGTACACTGTAGTTGCCTTCAGACACACCAAAAGAGGGCATCAGATTCCATTACAGATGGTTGTGAGTCACCATGTGGTTGCTGGGATTTGAACTCGGGACCTCTGGAAGAGCAGCCAATGCTCTTAACTGCTGAGCCATCTCTCCAGCCAAGTATCCATTTTTAAAAGGCATGTACCCTATAAGTGCCACAAGTCTACCCTGTCCCAGTGAAAGCCACACAGCTTGGGTAGCACAAATTGGTCATGATAGGTGTAAAAAATATAAAAATAAAAACAGGACACAAAGATGGGTGGGTAGAGAAGGGGTGGATTTGGGAGGAATTTGGGGGAGAGGTGAATCTGATCAAAAGACGCTGGACAAAATTCTCAAACTAATAAAATACTTAAAAATCTGCTTCTCAGTCTAGGGAGATGGCTCAGCAGGTGAAGCGATTGCTTGCTGCCCAAACATAAACATCTGAGTTTGAATCCCCACATCCAGGCAAAAATCCAGGCACAGGAGAGTGTGCCTGTAACTTCAGCTCTCAGAGATGGAGGCGGGCAGATCCCGAGTGCTCCCTGGACAGCCAACCTTGCTGAAAGGGAAGCACCAGGGTCAGTGAGAGATGCCATCTTGAAAATAAGGCGGACAGGGTATTGAGGAAAATACACCAACGTCTCTCCCAGCCTCACTTTGCATGTACCCGCACTTGCTTACACATGCACACATACATGCATGAGCACACACATATGCATACATAAAAAAAATTATTATTTGGATGGGTTTCAAATCTCAGTCAAGTGTCATGGTTGTACCTCAGCAGAGATTCCTGCAATTGTGGGATGGAATGGCCATGCAAACCCCTCACAGATCAGGAGAAAGGACCAGAGCACCACTGCCATTCCCTCAAGAACACACAGCGGGGAAGGCATGGGCTAGCGTTTCTCCACCTCCCCGGTGCTGCCACCCTTTAATGCAGTTCCTGATGGTGTGCTGACCCCTGACCAGAAAACTATTTTGTTGCTACTTCATAACCTTAATTTTGCTACTGTTATGGATCATGATGTAAATATCTGATATACAGGATATCTGATATGTAAAAGGCTTGTCCATCGTGGTTGGAACCCCCAGGTTGAGAACCGCTGGCTTAGAGCCTAGGCCAAGTCCTCTGTTGTGCCCACCCTCCCACTGTCTATTATGCTATTCTGCCTGTCCCTTCTTCTTTTTTTTTTTTTTTAAGATTTTTATTTATTATATGCAAGTACACTGTAACTGTCTTCACATACCCCAGAAGAGAGTGTCAGATCTCATTACAGATGGTTGTGAGCCACCATGTGGTTGCTGGGATTTGAACTCAGGACCTTCAGAAGAGCAGTTAGTGCTCTTAACTGCTGAGCCATCTCTCCAGCCTTGTGTCCCTTCTTTTTAATAAAGTTTTTTTCTATTTACACAGCAGTTCGTATCCTTTCTGGATGATATCTCGTGATGGCCTAGCTGGCAGAAGTCTTACAGCTCATGACCATGCCCTGTGACCCCAGGCTTTTCTACTCTCACTTAAGTTCTTCGGGAGTCCTGAGCACACAGGTGAGCTTCATGCATGTCCAAGAGCCAAATACATAACGAGGGCAGTCCTTGACATGGAGGTGGCCCATACTGTATAAAGGACAATTTGAACTTAAAAAGAAAACTCTGTTTGGGGCTTGGTATATCATGATCAAGGATTAGCAATCATTTAAAAGTAAGCTAAGGTCTCATCTCTTGGGTCTCTGGATAGTTTGGGGGAAAGAACAAGGCTTTGGATGTTAGGGATGGAATGTGAGAACCCACCATGGGAACTCAGAGCTGGTGTGGAAGCCGGGGCAGGTCAGCCCTGCAGACATGTCTCAGGGCTGTGATCCCGCCCCTCGTGGTGATTTGCCCCTGCTATGACATCAATTATGCTTCCTTCAGCAGGCTAGTAATGGATTTTAGCCAGTCGGATGCAAGGAAATGCTTTCCAAACAGATGGCTACTGACCACTGGCTTCCAGAGATGCCCCCTCTACTGGGGAATGTTGGGGCTCACCACAGACCTATAGAACACAAGGCCAGCAATGCTATGTAACTTCCAGGGCCACCTCAGAACTCCAAAGCATGCCCTTTGCCCTGTTTCTTGCAAGAGAAGACAGCATCAAAGGAGAAATCCTACTAGTATCAATAGTGTCACAAGAAAGTCGGACAGCCATGTGGACAGCCACATGGATAGCCATGTGGAGAGGCTGCAGAGGTAGCAAGACAATGGACCATGCCTAGCTTCCAGTTACTCCAGTGAAGCATCAGGTGAAACACCATTTTGGATGCTAAGCCCATCTGATAACTCTGGTCCTAGAGTTCCCCTGATGCTATTGCACAAAAGGCCCTAAAACCAAAGAAAGTTCTTGAAAAAGTTTCCTGATTTCTAAGAGAGAGTTAGAGAGACCAGTGGTCTCTCCCTCCATATGTATTTTCAGGCCAGGACTAGGAAAGGGAATAGAGGAGAAGGAGGAGAGGGAGGATAGGAGAGAATAGGAGAAGATAGAGAGGAGAGGAAGGGGAGGGAGTGGGGGAGGGGAGTGGAGAGCCTGAAAATAAATGGCACTTCAGAGAAAGTTGGGTTAACGATATCTGATGTATGATCCAATGCCTGAGATTAATAATCATTAGATGCTAAGAGAGCATATTTTAATTGCTGTAGTGACAGCCATCAACTCAAAAAACTCCTAGTATTAGAGAGAATGTGTGTGAGTTAGCTTCACTGAGCCTTTCCACGGTGTGCACATATTTTAAATCACATTGTGGATGACAAACAATACCCTACCTTGAGGGAAGTCAATGCCTTTTAAACCATGGGTCTGTCCACCGCATAGGAGAAAGGTCTAGGGACACAACTCAGTTTACAAGTCAGGAAGTAGTGAAGGGTAATAAGCTCTGAAGGATGCACCCATCACTGACCTACTTTTTTCAGTTCAAGTTTGCCTGGAAACCTTGGAAGGTTTTCCAGAACCTTCCAAGATAGTGCCATAACCAGGACCAAGCACTCCTGTCACAGGACACTTTTACACCCAAATAATAATAGTGCTTGTTTCTCAAAGGAGGTTGACCTGGGTGTTTGTTCTGTAGGGAGAGGTGGTGTATGTGTGTATGTGTCTGTGTCTGTGTCTGTATAAGTGGGAATATGTGTGAGTGTGTGTGCATGTGTGTGAGTGTGCATGTGTGTAAGTATGTGAGTGCATATGAGTGTGCATGTGTGTGCATGTGTGTATGTGTGTGCATGTGTGTATGTGTGTGCATGTGTGTGCATGTGTGCAGGTATGTGTGTATATGAGTGTCAATGTGTGTATGTGAGTGTATTGCATATGCATGTATGTATGAGTGTGCATGTGTGTAAGTATGTGAGTGCATACGAGTGTGAATGTGTGTGCATGGTGTGCATGTGTGTATGTGTGTGCACATATGTGTGTATATGAGTGTCAGTGTGTATATGAGTGTATTGCATATGCATGTATGTATGAGTGTGCATGTGTGTATAAATGTGAGTGTGTGTGTACTCATGTACTTGTTTGTATATTGGTATATGTGCATGTGGAGACCAGAGGTCTGGTGCCCTCCTCAACCTCTCTGTATCTTTTTTTGTTTGTTTGTTTGATTTTTTTGTTTTGTTTTGTTTTTTCAAGACAGGGTTTCTCTGTGTAGCCTTGGCTGTCCTGGAACTCCCTCTGTAGACTCAGAAATCCGCCTGCCTCTGCCTCCCAAGTGCTGGGATTAAAGGTGTGCGCCACCACTGCCTGGCCAAAGATAGATTTATTTATTTATTTATTTATTTATTTATTTATTTATTTATTATATGTAAGTACACTGTAGCTGTCTTCAGACACTCCAAAAGAGAGCGTCAGATCTCATTATAGGTGGTTGTGAGCCACCATGTGGTTGCTGAGATTTGAACTCAGGACCTTCAGAGGAGCAGTCAGTGCTCTTAACCGCTGAGCCATCTCTCTAGCTATCTTATTTTTTGAGACTGAGTCTGTCATTGGTCCTGGAGCTCCCAGATTTGGTTAAAGCCCCGGGCTGCAAGTCCACCAGATCCCCCTGTGTTCAGCCTCCACGACGGGATTGAGGCACTATACCTTTCTTTTACAAGGGTTCTGGGGACTGAATTGACGTTACAGGTGGTTGTGAGCTGCCATGTGGGTGCTGGGAATTGAACCTAGGTCTCTGAAAACACACCCAGTGCTCTTAACCACTGAGCTACCTCTCTCTCCCCTTAAATAACATGGAAAGTCACAGCCATGTTGCACTGATTTTGACTCTGTGAAAATATCGAATTAAGATGCTGTTTGTTGGGAGTGCTGTGGTGAATACCAAAATTCCACCTTAGAAGCTAGTACCTCGCTGGCGTCTCTATCACCCTTTTGTGGCATCCGATCCAAGTTGTCTTGACCTTGAGGTGGCCAGGTTGGCCACTGCTTTCCAGGTGACAACCCACAGAAGGGTTCCCTGCCGCCCACACCCAGCACACCACACATTCACACCCTCTTTCAGTCTCTGTTGAGTCCTTTGGGAATCATAGTCCAAAGTTAGGACCCGGTGGCTTGTGGTCAATTAGGAGTCTGGCCAAGGGGAGCCAACTGTTTACAGTCCCTGCCTTGATTGGCAGGTCCAAAGCAGCTTGGAAACACCTGAAGCTCTGCCAAATGCAGCTTCCGCTGTTTACTGTTTGTCATGTGGCCTCACAAATTCTCCTAGAGGGACAAAAACTAGATTTGAGGTCCTTTCCCTACTGAACACACACCCTAAGAAAGAGTCTGCCTTTGGTGCATGAGTCTTTCTTCTTTTAAAAATTATTACATTTATGTATGTGTGCACATGTACATGTATGTACATATGCATGTGTGTATGTGTGTGTGTGAGCTTGTGTGTGCATGTGTGTGCGCATGTGCACGTGAGCGCATGCATGGGTACCCACCTGCTGAAGCACTCGGATGGAGATCATAAGACAACATGCAGGAGTAAATTCTCTCCTTCCACCACATAGATCGCAGGGATTGAACCCAGGTTGTCAGCCTTGTCAGCAAGCGCCTGCTCAGCCGTCTTGCCAGTCCTTGGCTTTTTAAACATCTGCAAGCCTCATTAGGTCATCTTTAAACTACCACAAGTGACAGCACTCGGGCTGGAGAGGTGTCAAATTTGTCACTGAGTGGCTGCTAGAAAAGCCCTAAGCCTTTCAGTGCTCCAAGGAGCACGTGGATGCTTGAGGCTGGAAGCAGGCAGAAGTGGAGAGCCATCTGGGCATGGAGAGACAGCCAGAAGTTTGCCTGTCCTTTGTCCCCTCTTCCCGGGTGTGATAGCTATAGATACATCCAGACATAATTCAATGCCTCCCCTCGCCAGCCGCACTGAGGGCCGCTACCTCTGCCTAATGCCCTGGACATTGTAAGAACTCAATAAACTCTCCCTCATGTTAATATTGCCGTTATAACAGAGTCACACATTTACTGGACATAAAATGTTCAATTGCTCAATTAACGTAACTCTTCTGGCATTTTAATTGTCTGCGGAGGGGTCCGGTTTCTTTTTTTACCCATAGGCCCCGTGTGTCACATGCTCCATTTAACCTTGGTTGCAAACTTCTTCATATTGAGAGCCTTCGAATTTGTCGAGTATCAAAACACCGATGAAATTTGGCCATCTTTATTACCCCATAACTCCTCACTTTCTCCTCTTTCCCCCCATTACAGTCTCACACTGAACGGGCTGTAGCAGATCTCCACTCCCCCCCCCCCCCCCGCCTTTAAAACCCATTTTACACCAGGGTATTTTTCCACGGAGCCCTGGGAAGACGGCAGAAAACTGGAAGTTGTTCATTCGGTGAGCACATTGGGGTTTGAAGCCCCAGGGGAATGACTTGGAAAATGATGCAATTATCTGATCTGTATCCATCCCACATTGTCTAGCATGGGTACAATGCACACACTGTCCCCTGCTCTCTACACTGAGTCCCTGCAGCCAGCCTCAGGAAACCTGAGAGCCCTGTGCACCTGGCTAAACGCTCTCCCTGTCTCTCTCTAAATAATCCGAGTCTCCAGGTTTTCGAGGATCAACCTGAAATGACTTACAGTCTCCAGAACGTTTTTAAGTAGGGAAATAAATTAGAGCAGTAATAATCATGACAATTATACAATAAATGTCCACCATTGTGAGTTTCCCGGTGGACTTAATAATGTTATTTTGGTGGTGGTGGGGATATGGAAATTCCACACACAAGGCAGCTGGTGACATCATCAACGCCAGTGAGAGGCTGGTTTTTAAACACCGGACGGATGGACGGCACGGAGACACGGAGTGAGCGAGGTGCTACTGGGGCATTCTGGTTGTGTTTGCAAGGCTTGAATAATTAAAATCGGCATTTGTGAAATAAATCTATGACTTTGTGAACATTCTGGATGGGCAAGGTTTCTTTCTCCCCGCCTCCCCTCTTCCTCACCTCTCCCTGGTTCTCTCTTTCTTCATCCTCGTCCTCTCTCTCCCTCCCCTCTCTCCTCTCCTCTCACTAAATCCAAGACAACCACAGCTGGTCAAACCATCTCCAAGACCCCACTTCTAATAATCCCAGCTGCAGACTGAAGAAAAATAGGTCTGAACCTAGGAATGACAGGCGGTCCCCAAACAAGACCTTTCCAGAAAGGCTGTAGGCTACAAAGCACGTTAGCATCCCCCAACTGGGTGCTAGGATGAAGGCTTGGGTCTGGAATTCTTCCATCTGAGTCGTGTGAGGGGAAAGGAGGCAGCCATGAACCAGCCAGACCCAATTCCAGGAAGGATGCCACTGGGCATTGGTGCTCCATGGTGCTAAGCTCATTAATTCACCTGTACAGTTCCACTCTTCCCCTGTCTGGAAAAATTATTGTACCCACTTTACAGTTATGGAAACTGAGGCCATGTGGGCACAAATATGTGTCCGAGGTCACCACAGCTTTGATCAGAAGTAAGAAGGCACACCCAGATCAGGTCACCGCAGAACTCGAACTCTTAACTTTGACCCTGTCACCAAGGCAACACAGGCAGAATAGGAGTGCTGTCTGGCCCTTCGAGGCATCCAAATCTCTGCTCAGATCTGTAGTGATGAATGACATACCGCAGCCCTGGGATGCAGGCCTCTAACTATAGGTACTCATATGGCTGAGATAGTTAAGATTGAAAAAGCCAAGATCTGGTGGGGCATACTGGTGCACGCCTTTAATCCCAGCACTTGAGAGGCAGAGGCAGGAGGATTTCTGTGAGTTTGGGGGTGAGTGTGGTCTATATAGTGAGTTCCCATTCAGCCAGGGATACAGAGTGAGACTTCTCAGACAGACGACAGACAGACAGACAGAAATAAAAAGAAAAGAAAAAAGGAAAGTAAAGTAAAGGAAAAGAAAGATCTAGATCTCTCTGGGCTACAGCTATGTTTAAGGCAGGTGACCTGGTTGTCTCAAAATAAAAAAGTTAAAAGTAAACTCACAGGGAGGTTGAAGATGTCCTTTAGCAGTAGAGTGCCTACCTACAATCCTCAGAGAGGGGCTGGGGGCGTGGCACAGCAGGTCCAAGTTCAAAGTTCCACCTGTTTGCTCCATACTGAAAAACCAAACAGATCAACCAACCAACCAACCAACCAGACACACACACACACACACACACACACACACACACACACACACACACA
>JADRCD010206727.1:0-42348 GCA_019843815.1 Montemys delectorum
GTAGGAGCAGAAAGGTGTGACACTTCTCCACACCCATTGTAAGGGGCGCAGCCAACGCTCCCATCTAACAGGTTGCAAGAGCAAAGCTTGATGAAGCCTGAGAAAATCTGAGAAACCTCTTTTCGTTCAGATAATAATGTGAAGAAGGTGACAGGCTGAGGGGAAAGGTCTCTGCAAAGCCGGCATGTCCACATTCTTGGCCTCTCCCTAGCATTCCTTCTTCTGGAGGTTTATGAGTTAGAATGTCCTGGAATGAGGGCCTTCAAAGGAGGAGGGGGAAGGGAGAAATGATCGATCTTTCCAGGTTTTATAGCTTAGTCTGAGGGAGATGCACGCTAATTTCTACAATGCACCTTGGAGAAGGGGAGTTTTGGGTTCAGGGAGCTGGCTTTGCTTTGGGAGACACACAAGGTATGAGAAAAAGAAGGGAGTTCAGAGACACTTTGTTTCTGAGACCTTTCCAATTCCCTTCCATTCAAGGCACGCAGCACGCCAGCACAAGGTGTTCCATTTTGAGGTAGTGCCTTCTGAGCTTAATCATGAGCAATATAAAAATTATAATAAGATAATCTGTTCCGTGATGAATTTTAATGTCCTGGTTATAGTTGGGAAAACCTGCATTTGCTTCATTTAACACTGAATACATTAAAAGTCAAATCGTTTATGGACGGACAGAAACAGACTCGGAGATAGCGTCTAAAGCCTTGTGTAAAATACACTATTTTATTCAGTTGTGAGGAAAACGCTCACAATGTAGTTTTATTTTTATTTATTTTTCACTAGGTTCAGATGAAGTAAGCCAAAGTTATCCTAGGGAACTGCTTACACGTTAAAAACAAAAATCAAAACAACAAGTAAAGACTTGTTTGAATGGTGATCACTTGGAAAATAGGAAGAAAAAGAAAAATGACTATTGTCAGTTTCTTTGGAAAACCCTTCACAGTGCTGCTTGGAAAAAAACAAAACAAAACAAAACAAATAACAGAAGCTAGCACAATTTCTCTTCAGGCCTCCTGAACCAGGAGTGCATCTCTTCTAGCCCTTTCTGGATTTCATTGATAACCTTTAAAGCCCCAGTCCTGGGAGAAACAGAGCTTTAAGAGTCGCGTCTTGGAAACGTTGAATTGCAGCTGAATTCTGACTCCCCCTTAAGGCAGACCTAGCGGGGCTTTGGGCCTCAGTTTCCCCTCCGTCTATAACCCCAGGTCCTGGCAGGTCCTGTTGGCGGGCTCCCCTCCTCCCCACCCCAGACGTTTACAAAGTGTGTGGAACCCGCCCGGCTCTCGGAAGCGCACTGCACGCGCGAGCTGTTACGTCAGTGGTTCCCCCGGCGGCGCCCGGGCTGTCCTCCTAAAAATACTAGTAGTAGAAGAAGAAGGTCTAAATGGTCCGGGAGTGTGCAGGGACCGGGCCCACGTGACCGCCCCACGAAGGCCACCGGCGGGGGGCTCCGAGCGCAGGCCGCGCGCTTTCCCGCCGCATCCGGGCGGCCGAGCTCGGGGGAACCGGGGGAGGGGGGGCGGGGAACGCCGGGCCCTGGCGGCGGCGGCGGCGGCGGCGGCGGCGGCTCGAGCCGTGCCTCGGGCCGGTCGGTGAATCACCCCGGCAGACGGCGAGCGGCGCGGCGGCCCCGCGGCAGCGCCGGAAAGATGGCCGAGGCGGGCGCGGGCTTCCTGGAGCAGCTCAAGTCCTGCCTCGTGTGGTCGTGGACCTATCTGTGGACCGTGTGGTTCTTCCTCGTGCTCTTCCTGGTCTACATCCTGAGGGTGCCCCTGAGGATCAACGACAATCTGAGCACAGGTCAGGCCCGGCCCGGCCCGGCCCGGCCCGGCCTCCCCCCCCCCCCCGCCCCGGAAAGTTAGTGCAAAGTCGCGCGGCGCCGGAGGGTCGCGGCCGGCGGGGACGCGCGCTCGGGAGGGAGGGGGGGGGGACGCGCCGCCTCCGGTGGCCGCCGCAGCCCCCGCGGCCTTCGCGAGTCCTTCCTCCCCTCGACCCCGGCGCGCCGGAGTGTTGTCCCCCCCCACCGCGCCGAGCCCCGAGAGCTCGCCGGGCGCTCGGGCGTCCGAACCCCGCGCCGAGAGGAGGCGTCCCGCTCCCGGCTGCGCGCCGAGGGCCCACGCGTGGCTCGGGCTGAGGACGCGCGCGCGCGCGCGCGCGTGCCGAGTGGCGAGCGAGCCTCGTCCCCGGAGGGTGTCGCTGTGGGGTGTGGACGGACGGGGAGGGCGCGTCTCCGTGGGTCCTTCGGAGAGCCCCGGTGACGTGTCTGGTCACCCAACGGAATGCCGAGGGGACACGCGGACGCGGAGGCGCGCGCGGGGTGGGGGGGAATGTGGAATTTCTGACACAACCTTCACCCCCCCCCCCCCGCCCGCCCCCAGCTGAAGTTTTCCTGGTCTCGGCTGAGCTAAACGAGCGAGCGCGCTGGGCTAAACAAGTGTGCCTGTATGTGGTGGTGATGATTGTGGTCCTGATAAACTTGCACCCGGCTACCCCAGTGGTTAAAAACCAAGGAGGGCAAACTCAGGCTAAAAGACACACCCCGGAGACAATTCAGAAACTTAAATGCACTTTGAAATGTTTACGGCCCGTTGAGTCTGCAAATTATTGTGAATTCGAGGTAGACACACCTTTACTCCACACTACCCTGTGATTGTCTTTACAGTTCTGACTTTTTTTTTTTTTTTAACAGAAATAGAAACACATTCACATCTATCTGTCTTCTGTCGTTTCATTTGCATTGTCTACAAAAACCAAGGTTGGAAATGAATTTCCTATGACAGTAACTGGGGATGGGGGGCAGGTGGGAGGTGGGCCCTTTTAGACACTTGCCACAATGTACTCATTTTGTTTGGACATGAGCTTTTAACGCTATAAACCTCCTTTCATGTGAACCGGTGGCTGACTATGTTTGTTTCATAGTATCCTTTGGATGGTCTCCCTGGGAGGCAGACAGAATTCTGCACATAGAAGCAGCTCTTCCTAATGTAGAGGATGCTCTAAGCTGTTTGGCTCTGATTACTCCGAAGATCCGACTTATTTTTCTTTTTATCTGTTGGCGTGACTGCTTGTCACATTGTCACATTATTGTGTTCCTTGCCTTAGGACAGACATTCTCAACCTGTGGGTCATGACCCATTTGGGGCTTGCATATCAGATATATACATTATGAGTAGCAAAAATCACAATTACAGGGTAGCAAAGAAGAAGCAAATAGGTTTCTGGTTGATGGGTCACTACCTTTGGAACTGAATTAAAGGGTCACGACATTAAGAAGGTTGAGAACAACTGCTTTAGGGTAAGTTTTTTTTTTTTTCTTTCGTGTAACTCTAGTGACTAGAGAATAGATTCTAGTCTTAAAGACCTGCCCTTTAAACAAATTTAAATGTTTATCACCTATTTATAGGAAGATACATCCAAATTTTTTTCCTTCCTGAAAATTTGTTGTAGAATTTTTAAAAATTTGAATATTTTGCATAACACGATTATACTTATTTCAGAACGTCTGTATGCCACATTTCCTTAAATTAGGTTAAATAGTCATCCAAACAGAGTTGTATGCAAGGCATAGAGCGCCACGTACTAACACTTTAGACAGAACGGGCAGGGAGCAAGATGCCTACTAAGAAGAGGGACGATTTTCCAGGAAGATAATTGGGATCTCCCCCAGCCCCAAGCAACACTAGACCTGGCATTTCTCACACATATACGTTTCTAACGGAGACACAGGAGAAAATTCCGCGTTGGATGGGCCAGGCTGTGGCTTGTGCCTTCCTGTTCTTTTCTCTGTGGTGCGGGGCTTCAGCTTGTCCTGGGGTTTTGGGCATATTCTCGTCATAAAAGGGGGATGAAAAGAGAAGCGCGTGAGAGTATTCATCGTCCTGGTATTTCTTTCTGCTATTTCTGTGAGAATGTAGTCTGGATGAGCAAGGGCTTTAGCACTGCTCTTGGTATATCCAAGGATGGCGGTGAGCCACGGCAGCCGGGATTAGGTTTTTCAAAAGGCAGTGTGAGACATTGGATGGCATTTTTCTTCCCTTTTAAGAAAAAAGTGAGAAGTTCTTGTAAGAAGACTGCCAGAGATTCCTGTCAACTTATTTCCCTCCTTTTCTTGCCAAATTCTCTTTCCCATGGAAACAACTTTCTATAACGAAAGAACTTGCTGTCTGGCTTGTACACCTCCAAGTAAACTGCCCTCCAGTGGTCAAGCTGGTCCTTGCAGAGAACTCTTCAAATGGGGTCCAGTCTGATCCCTCTCCTCTCCTCCCCTCCTCTCCCTCTCTCCCCTCCCCACCCTCTTCCCCTCTCCCCTCCCCTCTTTCCCCTCCCCTCCCTTCCTGTCCTCTCTTCACCCTACCAACCCTCTCATTCCTTTTTGGTTGTTTCTGAGACTGAATTTCTAACTCCGTCATCTGTCCTAAAACCTACCAAGAGATCTACCCGCCTCTGCCTCCCAAGTGCTGTGATTAAAGGTGTACACCACCGTGGCGCACCTAACTCAACTGATTTTGTTGCTCTTTAGCTCTGTGGTGCTTTCTCCTCCTGTGAGAAAGCAGAGAAGCGGTTGGGTGGAGAGCAGCTTTTTAGAGTTGCTGCAGGTGTTGCAGGCCTCCACGCCACTGAAGTAAGGCAGAGCCGTGAGGCAAATAGGGTCATGAATTCCACAGCTCAAGCCCTGCTGTGCACGTATGGGAGTGGGCTCTGATTTACAAGCTGTAAATTGTCCTTCGGATATGTGGCACGCTCTCTTTGATATATATATATTTTTTAAATAGATTCTTGTCTTACCTAATACTTCCCAACCTCAGTTTCCCTCCTTCCATGCCTCCCTGCTTCTCCCCACCCCTGCTCCCCGGGATCCACTCCACTACCCTCTTCTATCAGAAGAAAAGCAGACCTCCAAGAGACAAGCAGCAGACAAAATACAATGAGACAAGGCAAAAGCCCTCATACCAAATCTGCACAAGGCAATCCAACAGAAGGAAAAGAGTCCCAAGAGCAGGCAAAAGAGTCAAAGACACATCTCCTCCCACAGTTAGGAGTCCCACAAAAAACACCAAGCTAACAGACACAACATATACACAGAGGACCTAGTGTAGACACGTGCAGGCCCCATGCTTGCTGCTTCAGTCTCTATGAATAGCTCATATGTGCCCTGCTTAATTGATTCAGTGGAATATGTTCTCCTGGTGTCCTCCATCCACCTCTGACTCCTATAGTCTTTCAACCCCATTTTCCAGGAGATCACCCTCATAGGGGAGGGACCCGATAGAGATCTCCAATTTAGACTCTCTCCACATAATGTCTGGTCGTGGCTGTTTCTTCATCTGTTCCCATCTGCTGCTGGATGAAGCCTCTTTGATGACGACTGCACAAGGGACCAATGTATGATGAATATAGCAGACTATCATTAGGAATCATTTCATTGCTTTTTAATTTTTATTTATTTTTAAATCAGTCATGTTCAGTTTTACCCTAGGTCCTGGGACTATGCAGTCTTTGGTTCCTGGTCATCCAAGCAGTGTCTGACATGGGTTTCCTCTCATGGAGTGGGCCTCAAGTTAAATAAAGTTTGCCACTCTCATAAATTCTGCATCACCATTGCCCCAGCACATCTTGAAGGCAGAACTGATTGCTGGACAAAGGTTTTGTGTCTGGGTTGGTGTCCACAGTTCTCTTTCAGTAACACATGTAGCTTGACCTCTCTCTGGTAACTGATCTGTGTGGATATTGCTCTCAGCGATGAGGCCACACTCTTAGCTTTTGGAGAGCATCCCTCTGTCCTAGGATCAGCCTGGGTTGTTTGGGGACATACATGGGACCCCATCAGCCAACAACTCAACTGAATGCAACCTAGTCCATCACTTGGCTTGCCTGGCTACAAAAGATGGCCAGTTGAGATTCTAAATTCCCCATTACTGGGAGTCCTCACTAGGACGACCCTCATGGAATCCAGGAAGATTCTATTATACTAGGTTTCCACACTGACCACCAAATGCTCTCCAATTTCAGCTATCTCTCCCACACTTTTCTCCCTCATCCCATCTTTCCCCACCTGATCCTCCCCTCTCTGGTCCACACCAGTCCTCAGTCCACTCACAACATCTATTTTATTTTCTCTTCCTAAGGAGCTCCATGGATTCCTCCAAGACCCTGCCTCTTTACCTAAGCTTCCTGGGTCTATGGATTGTAGTTTGGTTACCATTTACTTAATGGATAATATCCAGTTAAGTGTGGATACATACCATTTTGTCTCTGTGGGTCTGAGTTATCTCACTTAGGATGTTTTTCTTTTTGTTGTTGTTGCTTGTTGTATTTTTCTAATTTTATTTTCCTGCAAATTTCATGATATCATTTTATTTTAACAGCCAAGCAATATTCCATTGTGTAAATGTGCTACATTATCTTTATCCATTCTTCTCTTGAGGGACATATCTAGGTTCCTTCTAGTTTCTAGCTATTATGAATTAAGCTAAAATGTACATAATTGAGCAAGTATTTTTTTGTGGTAGGATGACATGTCCTTTGGGTAATGCCCAAGAATGGTATAGCTGGTTATTGAGGTAGATCAATTCCCAATTTTCTAAGGAACTGCCATGTCGATTTCCATAGTGGCTCTATGAATTTGCACTCCCACCAGCAATGGAGGAGTGTTCTCCTTGCTCCACACCTTTTTGAACTGTCACTATTTTTGATCTTAGCCATTCTGACAGGTGTAAGATAGATTCTCAAACTGCTTTTGATTTTTTTCCCCTGATGATAAGGACTTTGAACATTTCTTTCAGTGTTTCTCAGCTATTAGAGATTCCTCTATTGAGAATTCTCTGTTTAGATCTGTATTCTATTTTTAATTGGATTATTTGGTTTGTTGATAACTAGTTTCTTGAATTCTTTATGTATTTTGGATATTTATTTGCTATCAGATGTCAAGTTAGTAAAATATATTTTCTTATCTGTAAGCTACAGCTTTGTCCAAAGTTTTGCCTTAAGAAGCTTTTCAGTTTAATGGCATGCCATTTACTAATAGTTGATCTTAGTGCCTGTCATATCAGTGTTCTGTTCAGAAAGTTGTGTCTTGTACCCATGTGTCCAAGATCACTCCTCACTTTCTCTTCTATCAAGTTCAGTGTGTCTAGTTTTATGTTGAGGTTTTTCATCCACTTGGATGTGAGTTCTGTCAAGAGTTATAAATATATGGATCTATTTGCATTCTTGTATATGCAGACATCCAGTTTAATCAGCACTATTTATTGAAAATGCCTTCTTTTTTTCCAGGGTGTATTTCTGACTTCTTTATCAAAAATCAGTGTCCCTAGATGGGTGAACTTATGTCTGGGTCTTTTTGTTTGAAGGAATATGGGTTTTGGGAATTTAGAGAGCAATGGAATGCTTTAAGTGGGGCTTAATGGGCAGTACTAGTAGAAGCACGGAAGACAGTATTCCTGAGGGTGTTTTGAACTGTGCAACCATAGCTCAAGAGATTTCAGAGATTTAAGCCATTATCAATATAGCAGGAAGCATGGCAGCCTGTAGACAGACATGGTGCTGGAGAAGGAGCTGAGAGTTTTACATCTTGATCTGAAGGCAGAGCAAGAGAGACTGACTCTTCTAAAGAAAGCCAGGAAGATGGTCTTTTCTGCACTGGGCAAAGCTTCAAAGTCCACCCTCACAGTGATGTGCTTCCTGCAACAAAGGCACACTTACTTCAACAAGGCCACACCTCCTAATAGTGTCACTTATCATAGGCCAAGCATATTCAAACCACCACATACATATTGTTTAAATTTGACTTTATCATAGAATATTATTTTCCTCATCTATGGTGATTGAGAGTTTTGCTGGGTATAGTAGTTGGGGCTGGCATCTGTGTTCTCTTAGAGTATACATCTGTCCAGAACGTTCTGAGTCTCCATTGAGAAGTAAGGTGTCATTCTAACAGGTCTGCCTTTATATGTCACTTGATCTTTTTCCCTTGTAGTTTTTAATGTTCTTTCTTTGCCCTGCATATTTAGTGTTTTGATTGTTATGTGCTGAGGCCTTCCTCTTTAGTCTACTCTGTTTGGTGTTCTGCAGGCTTCTTGTACCTTTATAGGCATCTTTGCTTCAGGTTAGAAAAATTTTGTTCTCTAATTTTGTTGAAAATATTTCCTGGGCCTTTGAGCTGGGATTCTTCTCCTTCCTGTATTCCTATTATTCTCAAGTTTTGTATTTTATAGTGTCCCAAATTTCCTGAATGTTTCGTGTCAGGAACTGTTTTGACTTAACATTTTCCTTGCCTGATGTATTCATTTCTTCTCTCGTACCCTCAATGCCTGAGACTCTCTCTTCTATCTCTTGTGTTCTGTTGGTGAAGCTTGCCTCCCAGGCTCCTGTTTGGATTCCTAAAATGTTCATTTTCAGACTCCCGCATTTTCTATTTTCTTTATTGCTTCTATTGCTTTTTCAGGTCTTGAGCTGTTTTATTCATTTTTTTCAATATTCATTTGTTTTTTTTGTTTGTTTGTTTTGTTGTTGTTCATTTGTTTTTTTGGGGGGCACTGTCCTTAAGGGGTTTATTTATTTCTTCCAATTGTTTGTTTGTGTTTTCCTGGATTTCTTTAAGGGATTTTCTTTTTCTTTTTCTCTTTAAGATCCTCTATCTTCTTCATATAGTTAGTTTTTAAGGTCTTCTACTTGTGCTTAGCTATGTTGGGACAGTCAGGGCCGGCTGTGGTAGGAGAGCTGAGCGCTAGTGGAGATATGCTGTCCTGGCTGTGACTGATGGTGTCCTTATGCTGGGTCTAGGCATCAGGGTTTGGGGTGAATAGAGACCTAAGTGCTGATTTCTGAAGTTTTCTTTGTTGGGTGGGTGTTTTTTCCTTGGTTTCTGTTTTCTCTCCAGATTTTCAAAGTGTGATGGCTGTGTGTTGCCTGCTTTACTGACCTCAGCTGAAGACTGAATGCCTCTGGCTTTAGAGGCTGGGATACAATGAAGAGTTGGGGGAGGAAGTAAGGAGGGGATGGTAGTAGGTAGCAGGTAGAAGGTAATAGAACTAGGTACTAGGTACTAGGTACTAGGTACTAGGTACTAGTATACCACCAGAGGCCTGGGAAGAGGGAAGGGAGGCTGCAGCTGGTGATCTGTGGCAGGGCTAGAGAGGAGCCTGAGGGATTGGGTGTAGGTGGGCAGAGAGTGGAGACGATCTGCTGGCAAGCTATCTTGGTCTTCTGGCAGACTCCTCAATATCTTGATTGCATGTGGCAACTTTAATCATTTAACCTCATTAGAGTGTGGTAAATGTGCTTTACATACTTATGTATTGATTTACATATGCAATTACATTGCATACATAATTATGTATACACAATTTCTTCATTGCTGCTTCTGCACAGGACACTGTGTCATGAACAGTGTGATGAGAAAGGTGTACAAGTGTGTAAATGTCAGGCTAAATAAGGAATTTATAACATGAGTGCACTTTCTTATAATGTGAAGTGGAACAGAGCAAGTTAATGGGAATTTCCCCTGAGCGGAGCCCCTGAGAGTGAGGAGAATTCTGATTCTGAGTTGGGATGGAAGAGGAGTGGAGTTTCCTAACAGAAGCTCACAAACATGAAAGTGCAGGATGGATTTAGAGAACCACGAAATCATGTAGAATTTAAAACAATAAAACAAAGGGACTTTGATGAACAACCATAATTTTAAAAAAGATCCTCTTGTTCCATTTGTAGCTTTTCACACAGAAATAATTGTAAGATTCCTTTTAAGGCATAGCACAGTTTCTTTCTATTATTCTTAACTTCTACCATCTGAGTTGGATTCTCATGGCACTAAAGTGTTGCCATTAGAGGTATAGGTACAGTTCACAGAATTCCACAGGGTCTGATGATAAATACAGAGCTTGCAGAGAATATGGCACAGGCCACAAAAATCTGGTAATGCAAAATGAATTTGAAAAATGACAGGAAAGAAAATAAATGTAAAGGTAATACTGATTAGCTTCGATGCTGACCTCTGAAGTTCGTGGAGAAACTTTAAATGATTTTATGAGTTACTGAAAATAGGATGAACTTTTATAGCAAGATTATAAAAAATATCCAAAGATACATTATTTGTTGGTTTTCTAGTGAATTAATTTTCCAGAAAATCAGAAAATGTATTTCCAATTAGAGCGATCATGTAGGTATTATTTTGAAAAACAGTAGATTTGTCAAAAAAAAAGAAAGAAAGAAAAGTCACCCACTTATATTATGCTATTGAAAGCAATTTCTCCTCTACCCTATTCTGTACGGTTTTGAGCACTGTATTTTAAACACCTTGCACAGTACACCTATAAAACAATATGTACTTTTGCCATCTTTTGTATTAATGAGCTAAAGTAATTTTTCAATTTAATTTAAAAATGCAAATTTAAAAGCGCTTTGAAATACTATTTCATTCTGTTAGGAAAATACAGTTATAATGCAAAATCCTAAGCTAAGCTTACAGTTGCTTATATTATAAATATTTGTATTATGATAATGACTACAGATATAAAACTCATAGTTTTTGAATCATATTAATTACTACCCAGTTTTGGTTTTCTCCAAGTTGGAGATGGTTGCTCTAAAATTAATTGATACCCCATATTTCTTTTCTGGAAGGCCTTATTACAATTGTTTAAGATCATTCCTCTGACTCTAAACCACACCCACTCTTCAAGGACAAGTTTGTATGCTACCTTCTGATCCCTTCAGTTGGATGGCGTTTCCCTCCAGTCTCACGGTGTATTATTGAGAGGCATGTTGGCATTTTTACCTCATTTGAAGTGTTGTATGTCTACTCTGTTAGTATTTGTGTGTGCGTGCATCTCTCTGTATACATACCTCACCATTTTCCTCAGGACTTCAGTTATTCATCTTCTTATTACTTTCTTGCACTTAGTAGATTTTTACTGTTCACTGGCTCAATCAATATACAAGATAGGGTATGCATAGTGAGGTAGAACATAGGAATAGATCGATTCCTGAATATGAGCCCCTCTTTAACATTTTAGCATTAGATTGCGGTCAGAAGCTACCACAAAAATTTAAATATTTTGATCAGTGTTGCAAATCTATTCATTGATGTATAAAAGCAGAGCTGTCTAATTCAGGTCAGCTTTGAGTGTAGCGCACACCTCATACATCTTCATCTCCTTTACTTTTGGAAATCTCTCTCTCACACATCACTGAAGCAGGAGCATGATTTGATAGCGTTTTCTCAAGTGTCTGGTTCTGCACAGGTCAAATAGTAACCCTGTGTTCTCCAAGGGTCCTTCTCACTCTCGGATTGGTGTTTGTGTCAGTGTCTTGAGATGAACTTCACTGAGCTCAGAGTGCAGCAGCAAGCATGTATATGAACTCAGATATATTTTTTTCTTTCTCTGTTCACTTTGACTCTTAATTCTTAGTGAATACAACTCCACATTTCATATGATTTTCTTTAATGGCTTCTCATTGCACTGAAAAAGTTTGATGATCTGGACCCTTCCTCCCCTTCAAGTCTGAATTTCTATCTGTTCTCCAAATACTTTCAAGAGAAAAATTCCTGACATGTCTGGGATGCTTTAATAGTCTTAAATGTGCCCAACTTGTGACTTTTCCTTTTGTTATTCTTTCTATCAGAATGTTTTTTGACTTGATTTTTTTTCTTAAAATTAAAATTTTTGAACACTTATTGTCTTAGGTTTCTGTTGCTGTGCCAAACCAGTTGGGGAGTCAAGAGTTTATGTCATCTTAGTACTTCTAGGTACCAGTCCACAACTGTGGGGAAAGGCAGGAGCCTGGAGGTAGGAACTGATACAGCAGACAAAGAGAAATGCTGCTTACTGGGTTGCTCAGCTGCCTTAAACCATCCAGGATTCCCTGCCCAGGAATGGCACTGCACACAGTGAGCTAGGCCCGCTCCAGTTTTAATTAAGAAAATATTCCAGGGCTGTTGAGATGGCTTAGCAGGTAAGAGCACTGACTGCTCTTCTGAAGGTCCTGAGTTCAAATCCCAGCGACCACATGGTGGCTCACATAATGAGATCTGATGCCCCCTCCTTGTGCTACAGTGTGCTTATGTATAATAATAAATAAATCTTTGGGACTGAACAGAGCGAGCAGGAACTGAGTGAGCAGGTTGACTGGAAGGAGCAGAGGTTCTAAAAATTCAATTCCCAACAACCACATGAAGGCTTACAACCATCTGTACAGCTACAGTATACTCACATACATAAACATAAATAAATAAATCTTAAAAAAGAAAATATTCCAAAGACCAATCGGTGGGAGCATTTTCTAGATTTGAATTTCTTCTTTCTGTGGGGATGTAAACTCATGTCAAGTTGACAGAACACTAGCCAACACACTTATTGTGTGTGTATGAATGTTTGCCCGCATATATTTGTGGCTGTGTACCACTTGAATGCCTGGTGACTGGAGGCAGAAGAGGGCACTGGACCCTTTAGAATTGGAGTTTCAGTCCATGGTGAGCTACAGTGGAACTGAACCCAGTCCTCTGGAGGAGCAACCAGTGCCCTTGGCTGCTGAGCTGTCTCTCCAGCCCTTCCACTTTGAGTTTCTCTTTACCATTCACAATTCTGCCTCTGGCTTCTTCTTTCGAAATTTTTCCCCATTGACCCTGTCTGAAATGTGAATGTAAAGTTCGGTCACTGTTACCCCAACATTTTTGAGTTTCCTGCACAGCACTTACTACACTTGGACATAATTCTGATTTATTAAGTGGATGCATTGTTCTCCACATGACTGTAAGCCAATGAAGGCAGGGACCTTCTTTGACTTATTTACTTCTTTCCAAAACTTTAATTTATTTGGCTCTGTTATTTAGTGATAGAACTTAAGGATCACTATTCTAGTCTTTTCTGTAAGTATAATGTAAAAACGTAAGCACCCATAACAGAGAACTGGGGAGCTGATTGTGTAACATAGCCTGGTATGCTTGTCACAGAGATTTGCAAAGTAAAGTATCTTACACCATGAGGATGTAGTCTAGAGTCTACCACCATGGCTGAGATTCTTGTTTGTATGCAAGAGAGAGACTAGAGGAAGGTCTGCTTGGGAAAGTTTTAGAATGATGTTGCAGGGTAGTGAAGTTTAACCACCACACGGAAATACAATGTGAGGTGAGTAGAAAGAATTCACTAAACGTTACGTATTTTCCTGTCTCCATTTCTGACTTTAGGAACCATTTCTAAAGCCCTAGGAGCCTGAGGGAAAATAGTTTTGGCATTGTAGAGATTTGCTTCGTAGAAAATTTTACTCAAGTGTTCCTCTCTACAATAATACTGTGCATTAGGAAGAGTAGATATCAGCTGTCATGAAGTTAGAGTCTTTGTATTTAGAACAAGGAGATGTCAGTCGAATCTCAATTTCCAAAGTGTTAGGGTAACTGGACAAATTGTTTCATAAGATTCCTTTCTACAGGAGGGGGCAGTGACATCTCTATTCCAGGTTTGCTTTGCAGTCTAAGTGGGATAGCAGATAGCACTGAGCAGAGCAGAGCATGGAGTATTAGCCACAATTCTCTGCACACCTTTGTACTGGTCCATTTCATTCCCTGTGACCCATGTTCAATTAATAATTAATCTCCTGGGGGAGATTATTCAGTTGTTTGGATACATGGGTGCCTGTAAACGTGAAGCTGGTTTTTTTCCTGTCAGTTTTCATTTGGACACAAACATCTCATTCAGTTATTTTCCTCTGAATTTCTGCACCTTTGTTTTCTGTGTCATCTACTATGCTGTCTTGATCACTAATGCCTTCAGATGCGCTATGCTTTCTGCAAACAGGAACTCTACATAACAGTTGTATCCAAATGGTTGCATCGAGAGCAGTCTGCTGACTGGAGCTAAGGAGAGACAAGGCCTTAGCTTTCATCAAGCTCTTAGACGAGCCAGGCACTGCCTGCTTTTATTGCTGTTACACTTCCAGGATTGTATTTAGAAATGTGCTCATGTCCCTTAATGTAGCTGGTATTCTCTTTGTATGTGTAAAAATTGTTCAAAGTGAAATGAATGCAGTCCTAACAATGCAAGCAAACACATTTAAAAGTGCCGTTTAATGGCAGAGCAGCTTAGTTTGTGGGCGACGATGAGAACTTGGTGGAGATTGCTTTGTTTTTAAAAAGATTTTTTTTTTCAGAAAGTAGTGAAAGCCAGACTTTTTCAGAGCTTTGAAGTGTTCCTATGGCAGCCAGGATGCAGAAGCGTCTTCTCATTCCACAAGACTCTGCACCTTCCTGTAAAGTGTCGCCCTCCGAGCCAGAACTCCATCACTTTCATTTTGTATGCTATTCTGTCTTTAACACTAGAAGGAGTCGTTATGGTCTGAGGAGACTGAGTTGTCTACCTAGTGATTAGGATATCTGAGTTGAGCTCTTCTGAAGTGATACTCTTGTTTGCCTTCATTATCTTTTACAACTTCTGAACTCTGGTCTGTGATGCCCTTCCGGGGGTGAACTCTTTTTTTTTTTTCTGCAAATGTGGACTGTGGTGGGCCAAGGTCTTCCTGTGTCAGTTCTATTTTTAGAGTCAGATAATTGGTAATGCTCAGAAAAGCTGGGTGATATAGTTTCTTTTGCACTGTGAGTAGCCAGGAAATCCACATCCAAGGTTCTGGGTGAGTGTGGTTCTTTCTCTCAGTTCTCCCCATAGAACAAGGTAGATTCAGCATCAGAGTCCCTGAAACGGAGGCCTTATCCAAAGGTGGCTCAGAGTGACGACCTTCAGACTTTGCCTTCTCATTCTGAGGCACACTTTCCTTGAATCAGATACAGATTTTGTTGCAGTTCCATTTTAAATTCTGAATTCATCGTGCTTTATTTCAGGTTCTTTCTCTACTTTGAGAATGAATTGGTGGCGTAGGAGTCTGCATTTCCCCAAATGCTCCTTTTTCATTCTTTCCTTCCCAGACATAAGCATGGTCTTATAACACCTAATACCGCCAGGACATATTCATGTCTTTAAGATGCGGGTATTTGTGCCAGCTCTCCAAACTGCCATATATGTCAGTTTTAATTAGTATATGCTGTATGTTCAAGTTCAGAATCAAAGTATTTCTTGTAAAATGTTTAGTCAATAAAGGCATAGATGTGCTGTATATACACACAGGTATGGTAGATGTTTAAGGTATTTTAATCCAGAACTGCCAGCAGAGCAAATAAATAGAAAATACCTATCTCCCAGCACTAGCTTTTAAAGGCATCACACTTAAAGCCTCTTCTGTAATCCCATGATTCTGTAAGATCGCTTCTTATGTTTGAGGCACTGTAGCATCTTTAAGTTCCCATGTCCAAGGCCCCACAGTAGCAGTAGCAATGCTGGACACTGGTTTCTGACTTGCACCCCTCAAAGTTTGTTATCCCATAATGCCTGCATCCTAATTTGTAGTGTGTTCAGATCTGGCCCATTTTAATGTGCATCATCCTCTCTTGTTGCAAAAACACACTGTGGGCAGAGCTATTTTTTCATCTGAATCAACAGACTCAAGACAAAGCACATGGCAGAAGTGATGACACCTTAGCTACCCTTGTCACATACAACCATTTCATTGGGAGCTTCTGAATGCTCTTTGTGACTGTTGTTCAGGCCAAGTCCCACCTTCCAGTAGTTTCTGTTTGAACGTCCTGGAGAACCCCGAGTTTAGAACCATCTGCAAGTGTGATGAAGTGAACCTGTCTCAATATGTTTATCTTTGTGATAGTTGCAGGATAAAACAAATCATCTAACCACCTTGACCTTCTTCAAATTCACAAGTAACTCTTTTTGGCTTTATGTCCACTCTGTTTATGTAGACTCCTTTACTCGGTCCTTTAGAGGTGCTGACTACATCACACAGGAAGACAGACGCAGTGGCATTCGGTGCCTCCCCTCACTATAGATTTTTGTAGTGCCTTTGAAAGACTACACATGCTTAAGTTACTTGGGAAAGCTGGAGTATAGGGATTGTGACTTCTTAATCTTTGCCTTTTCATTGTTCACTGATGAAACATAGCCAGGGAGGTGACTTAGATTGGACATCTTCCAAGATTGACGGCACTCAGGACCCTTTCTTGTTTCACATTAAAACCCTAGGTTTTCCTTTTCTCCCACTTCACAAGGGTATTATTACTCAGTACTCAACACTGAGCTTATTGGTGTCACAGTTGAAACTTAGAGCATTCTCCTGGAGGTCATTAGTCAAAAGTTCACATATACAGGAAGAAAAAGCAATCCTGTGTGCAGAGAACACATGGTTTCCAGAGGAGAAACCACTGGAACAACTCAATAGGAATCTCTACGTGGGAGGAAGGAGCCTAGATGATATGGTGTGAACATGACTGGAGAGATGGGTCAGAACAGCTCAGCGACTGTCTAAATCAGGGCTTGGAATGTAAGTCACAATGTACAGCTGCACAAAGACCACAAGTTATAGGATGTGGGTCCATCTAAGATAGCCTGTGATAGGCCTCTCCTTGGGCATTTTAATATTTGTGAGACTGTGCTTGATACTTGCCTTTTGGCATGATGATAGAATTGGTTCTTTGACTAGACTGTAAATCACAAGAGATGCCAAAGTGAATGAGAAAGTACCTTCCTTGGTATTTGAGTTTTTGAGATAAAGTCTTGAATATCAACCAGACTGACCTTGTTCCTCTTGTTCCTCTTGTCTCTGTCTCCTGAGAGCTTGGGTTATAATCATGCACTACTTCTTCAGTCTAAAAATGTGTTTTTAGACTACAAAATACCATTTAGATCCAGTACATTATAATAGGTGGCTTTTCTAGAAGCTTTGCTTGCACACTAAAATAATAGATTGAAATATGAAAACATTTACATTTCCCTAACCTTGGAGAAGTTAGGTTAATGGGTTATTGATTATTTGGATCTGCACTACTAAATGTCTGGCTTTATTGAACATAAAATACTGTGCCCCGTTAGTCTAATTGTCATTGTAAAGACATCTATAAAGCATTTTGAGTTTTCTAAGAGAGAAAAGAATTAAACTTCTTTTTATGCTACTATGGAACAGGGCACTTGTTCATGCATTGCTCTTATTCATCATTAAATATAGCTTCTGTCCCTCTTAGTGATTCCTGCACTTCCCTGTGGGCTAAAATAAGAAACTGACAGACCCAGAATGCTCTTTTAGTATTTTGTTAGCTATGGCTATTACAGCTTATGGCAGTTACTATGTATCTTAGCAAAATAAGGCAGCACACATCTGAGAGACTATTTATATTCCTCCTCTAAATTTTAGGAAACTAAATGTATACTCTTTATAGACATGTTCTGTGAAAAACTCTTAACTCTGGTTCCCAAGTTGATCTCCAAATCTAATAAAAGATCTTGAGTGTTGAAGTGTTAAGCAAATTTGTGGAGATTTAAAAAACTTTAAAGGAACTTGTAGGTCAGTGAGTATCTTAGGATTTCTATTGCTATGATAAAACATCCTGGCTAAATGTAAATGCTGCTTTTATTTCCTCAGGTGATGGAATCAGATGAGAGCTGTACCCAAGCTGTGAGAATACACAGCTGGGGCTGAGCCCAGAGCATTTCTTTCTCTGTTCTAACTGTCCTAGGCCTAGACCTGGAAGCTTCTAACTGCCGTACAATCTCATCTTCCAAGATGACTGATTCAATTTGGCTTCTCTCAGCTTCTGACTGAATTGCTTTGTCTTGCTTCATACTAACTTTGGCAATACACTCTAATCTTCTGGCTTCTTCTTATTCTCTGGTTTATTCTGTCTTCACCTGTGTCTAGTTTGTTCTCTCTGCCACCTGTCTCTGTAAAACTGCCCAGGTAAAACTGCTACACACACACACACACACACACACACACACACACACACCACACCACACCACACTGCCTTTGCTGCTTCCTTCTACAAATTAACCTTACCTTCACTGTTAGGAATTAAATGTGTATACTAAGAGCATGTCTATATTTCATCCGGATCACATTGTAATCCGGGGCATGTCTGCATTCTGACTGGATCACATCTTTGGATATGAGTACAGCAGCTGTGTTGTTGGGTTTAAATTCCTTTATAACTAAAAGCAACTTAGGTATGTTTGTTGGGGAGGGGAGAATTATTTTGAGTTTTGAGCCAGGGTAGGAACTCAAGGTAGTGACCTGGAAGCAGGAATTGATGCAGAGGCCCTGGAGAAATGCTGCCTACTGTCTTGCCCTTCAAGTCTTGCTTAGCCTGCTCTCTTGTAGCACCTGGGACCACCCACCTGAGGTGGCACCACCCACAGTGGGCTTGGCCCCCACATATTAACCACCAATCAAGAACATGCACCAGAGGCTTGCCCATAGGCCAATCTGGTGGGAGCACTGGTCAAGTTGACATAAAACTAGGCAGCACAGTAAGCAAGAATTATTTGCTTTATTTTTAAAAGTTGAACAATTTAAGATAGCAGAAACAGAAAAAAATGCCTGGAGTCATAACATATTCTCCATAAAAAAGTAGCTTTTACACATAAGCAATTTGGGTATGGATTTATATATTATCTAGAGTTAGAGACCTTTTTGGGGGGGAGGGGGTTGCTTTCTTTTGAAGTTGTCACAGTATCATTCTGAAATAGTATTTTAACAAGCAATGGATACTGCTAAAATACTTACAGTTTTTCCCTTGGTTAAACTTTTCAAACTTCTACTCACTATTCCTTTGGAAAAAGAGAATAGAAATATATCTTACTAAAGAGACAGTTGCTTGGTCATGATATTCATTGTTGTTTTCTTCAAAATAGCGAGGCAATGGAAGCGGCATGGAGTGGATAATGAAGAGTTAATAATACACACAATAAAAATGAAATTATGGAACCTGTGGGTAAATGGATAGAATTAGGAAAGATTATACTGAGATATCCCAGACCAAGGAAGAAAATGCCACACATTCTCTCTTGCATGTGGATCCTGTGACTCTACAGATATGATTATATAACCTGGGGTAACTGTAGAAGTCAGGGATGTAAGAAGGGACCATGGGGATGGGAGGGGCTCTAGATGGGATTGGTAAGGTACTGTGAAAGGGGAAAAGGAAACCATGGAGAAGGGGATGACTTCACTAGGGGGTGGGGAGGGTGGATAATGTACTGGGAGAGGGAGTCAGGAGTGAGAACTTAACACCAAAAATATTTTAAAAAACCACATGGAAACACATTTTATAAACTTAATTAAAAACATGTATATACACACATGTAATATAGTTTAAATGAGTTCCACAACATGGAGTGACAGTGCTCCTCAAGGATCCATAGACTATTTAAAAGGAAAATGCCAGTGCCATGCGAGAGACACATCTCCTTTAGTTGCTGGTCCAAGAGACGCTCCGGCTATTGCCACTGCCTTTGATTGCTTTCTAGAACTTGAAGGTAAGCCCCTATTGCTGAGGACACCACCCACGCTGGGCGTATGACTTGGAGGGATGTAGCTAGAACGGACCCAGAAGCCGCTTCCTGAGGACTGTCACTTATAGACTCTGAAGGTGTTCTGCAAGCTTCTAAAGGAGGAAATCAATCTATACTCCTGCCCAACTGTAAAGCCTGCACCATAACAGTAACAACCAACCCAGCAAGAGATCTCCCGTGGAGCCACAGTCATACTTACATCTCAGAGGAAACCAACAGTTGCCTAATTGAATGAAAGACCTGCTTGGTAGGTGGGAATTTATGTCTCGTACACCTAGCCAACTACCCATGGCTGGAGAGGTCATAGAGCCTAAAGGACAGACTAATATTTCCATTTTTCTAAGTCACTACATCCTAAATATTTACTCTCATGCCCAACATCATAGTGTAGCTCTCAACCCTCACCAAAGAAGGTTTTTCTTTTCTTTTCTTTCTCTTGGCAGATGAAAACCATCACAGAAATACATAACCAGTCAAGATGCAAGTAACAACAGACTGTGGGGTTCCCATCTCCAGCTGAAACATATCTACATCATAATCCCCATACGTGAGGCTCAAGTAACATTGCGTAAGAGCAGGCGGAGAGGTTGTAAGAACCAGAGAACCAGAATACCTGCCACAAGACAGTGTCTTCTAGACAGTACAGTAACACTACACCCATGAAACTTCAACAATATGATTGCCTAAACAAGACAATTGCATGATGACAATACCAGTTCCCCTGCTAACATTGATAAGGAACATTTTACAAGGCCCTACCCCCAGATGAAGAGTGCCAGGCAGTTATGGCGGCTGAGGGAGTGAGGACTGGTTTTCTCAAGGGACAGTCCTTGGTAGGTTATTCAGTTCCAACTGCTCAGCCATAAACACATGTACACACAAGCAACACTAAATGAACCCAGTAGGGCGTGTGTATGTGTGTATGTGTGTGTGTGTATGTGTGTGTGTATAACAATTAAAGAAAAGATAAGTAATTTTAGAAAGGAGGACATAGGGCTGGTGAGATGGCTTGGTGGGTAAGAGCACTGACTACTCTTCCGAAGGTGCTGAGTTCAAATCCCAGCAACCACATGGTGGCTCGCAACCACCAGTAATGAGGTCTGATGCCCTCTTCTGGTGTGTCTGAAGTCAGCTACAGTGTATTATGTATAATAATAAATAAACCTTAAAAAAAAAGGGGGACATGAGAAGGAGAAAGAGGGTTGGAAGTAATGTAAATACAGAACTCATGGATGAAGTTCTCAGAATAATTAATAAAACAAAAAAAAGATTTTTAAAAAGAAGCAAACCATAAAGTATTTTTTAGTTTTTCTGTTATAATAGCAAAAGAAATACATAAATATATGTAGGTATCATTTCTTTAGTGAACTATAATGCTAATACATATCATATTTCATTAAAATAAGGAACTTACATGTGAGTCTTTTTGATCCTTGATCTTATCAAAACTTTTTATCACTGATTAGTCAGGCACGGCTCCTAAGAACAGGCAGATCAGGTCAGTTCTTTCAAATTAGCATTTATTGACACACCATGACCAAGACAACTCTTATAAAAGAAAACATTTAATTAGGGCCTCACTTACAGTTTCAGAGGTTTAGTTTAATTTCATCATGGGGGTGAACGTGACTGTACTTATGGCTCTAGGGAAATAACAGAGAGCCATATATTGATCTGCTGACAGAGAGAGAGAGAGAGAGAGAGAGAGAGAGAGAGAGAGAGAGAGAGACAGAGACAGAGACAGAGACAGAGACAGAGAATGAATGAATGGACTGGCCTGGCTTAGCCTTCTGAAACCTCAAAGTCAGTCCTCATAGTTCTTCCAACAGGACCACATCTCCTAAACCTGTTCAATAGGGCTACTTCCTGATGACTAAGCATTCAAATGTTAGAGCCTTGGGGATCATTCTTATTCAAACCTCCACAAATGCTAAAGAAAGAGATAAGAGAAAATCTTCAGTTTGAGTTGTTCAGCTGGGCCTGGCTCTAGGAATTCCCAGGCTCTTTAGTAAATGTGACAAAGGAAGTCTAGAGTGGCTCCAGGAAGAGTGCTTGAGAGAAAAGGCACAATCTGGTGCTCAATAAAATTATGTAAACTCCAATGGATTTTACTCATTATAGGAAAGGATAGGACGCTATGTAGGATTCAATAATAGCAAGGTGGTTCACAACTCTTTTAAAAAATATACTTACGATTTGTGACTGTTGTTCATAGTCTCTTTCATCTTTTAGAATTAAACCATATTTTAGGACATGTTAAGAATTACAGAAGAATTATGAGGATAGCATAGAGGTCCTGCATGCTCCATACCCAGTGTGTCCTGTAAGTAACATTGTACATGGCTTATAAGACAGCAAAATCATAGGTATTTGTTTTAGTGAATTTATTGACATTATTATTGACTGAAGTTCATATTTTATTTAGATTTTGGTTTTTTTTAGTTTTCGTATGATGTTCTTTTGTTGTTCCTAGATGCCATCTGCCGTTTAGCATAATAATTATGCCTCCTTAGACTGTCCTTGATTTTGAAAGTCTTGACATTTTTGAGAAGTAAGGGTCAAGGCAGTGTTTGCTCTCCCCTCTTTAAGTTTTGTTTGTTAAATTGTCTTGGCTTGATGTTGAGTTTGGGGGAGGATAGCACAGTGGTAACACGTCATTCACTGCATCGTACTCTCCATTTACCCCAGCTGTTCTTCCCATCTTCCCTGGGTAAAGCTATTTATTTCCTTCACTTTTCCCAGGATGTTCTCTATAGAAAGGACTCACTCTGTGCAGATAGCATTTAAAGAATAAAGACTGGGCCGGGCGGTGGTGGCGCACGCCTTTAATCCTAGCACTTGGGAGGCAGAGGCAGGCGGATTTCTGAGTTCAAGGCCAGCCTCATCAACAGAGTGAGTTCCAAGACAGCCAGGGTTACACAGAGAAACCCTGTCTCGGGGGTGCGGTGGGGGGGAAGAATAAAGACTGTTGTTTCCTGCCATGGAAATGAGTGAAGAACACCCAAGCAAAAACAAGTCAAGGCTGCTTCTCATTCAGAGCTTGCTAACATGGGAGTTAGCAACCATGATATGTGCTTGGCAGAGATTCAAAGGCAGGCACAAGAACAGGAGCGTTGTATAGTGGGGAAAGCAGGGGAAGCTTTCGCTGGGATTGGAAGCTGTAATGTTGACCAAGTCGCAGTGGGTGTACACAGTGATACAAATATGGTTTTGTCTGGTCAACCCTAAGTTAAAACTGAGAACAGAAGTCAGAGGAGCTAAGAGGTGTGGATCAAATCCTGACCGTCAGGCTACTTGGTACAAAAGTTCTGTGCCTGTTGACTTCAGAACTTCTGACAAGTAGACATAGACAAGATGACTTGTGCAAAATTGCTTATTCTCTTTCTGGAGGCCGTAATCCCAGATCAAGGTGCTGGTGACTGGTAAGGGCCTGCTTCCTGCTTTGCAGATAACCATCTCCTGGTGTCCATACATGGTGGAACTCAGAGGAAGAGAAAGTGAGCTTTCTGTATGCAGTGTTGCTAACAGGCTCAACTGGGTGTGGGCACGCAGGAACTCTACTGTCTTTCATGTGTCACTTGTCTCAGCCTGCATGTGCAGGTTTCAGTTCATGGTGATGCTGTGTAGGGATGCCAATGTCTGCTTAGTCCCTCATGTCCTTTACCAAAATCATAACACATTGCATTTCAACCCCCATTACCATTATTTCAAGCAGGGCCAGGACTAAGCTGAGGCATGTGAGGTTGCTGAGCTGCAGTAAGCTCTTCTGCGAATGCTGTCTCCTCAAGACCCGAAGTACTCCAAAGCCCTATCCCAGGCCAAGTGTTATCATGTACATTGCTGCTTCTCATATTACAAACTCTATACAAAATAGCCGAAGACTTTACTTGCTCCGAGCTTTACTAACAATTGTTTACCATTTGAGAAACTCACAGATCTAGCAGCAATACACAGTCACCAGCTTCCAATTCTTGTCTCAGCCTGCATGTACAGGTTTGAGTTCATGGTGATGCTGTGTAGGGATGCCAATGTCTGCTTAGTCCCTTATGTCCTTTACCAAAATCACTACATAGTGCATTTTAATCCCATTACCATTATTTTAAGCAGAGCCAGGACTAAGTTGAGGCATGTGAGGTTGCTTAGCAGCAGAGGCTAAGGAGAAGTTCTCAATTCTGGAAGTACAAGCTCAGTGCTCGAAGGACTTGGCTCTGTTTAATTCTCTACTCTACGCACCTTCCTTACCACATTTTTGTCCTTCACTGATTACAATTAAGTTTTGCTTGTTTCTCCCTCACGTTGTAGTTAGGATATTACGTGGAGTTTTTGAAGTGTATATGTGTTAATAGTGGGTTTTTCTTACTAATCTTTTTATAGACTGGAGGGTCTTTAAAATGATGTTTATGAAGGGAGATGTTAAGACTGGGGTAAGCCAGAAGGCTCACCATTTACAGTCACTCACCACACAAGCATGGTGTCAGAGTCTGATGGTTAAAGGAGAAAACTAACACCCAAAAGTTGTCCTTTACCTGCATATATGTGCTGTGGCACATGTGTGTCCTCTACCTCAGCAATAGCAACCAATACCTACCTACCTACCAATAGCAAATAAAAACAAGATAAAATTTAAACTCAGTGTAGTAAGTCACTGGGCATGTCTCATTCCTTGTTAATCCGTGGTCAGTAACTCACTTGACCTGGGTTGGACTCTTGACTGGGCTCTGGGATTCAGTCTACAGATCCACCTGAGGTTGGCTTCAGATCTGCTCCTTGTTTCTCCTCTCAGATAAATTACTAAACAGGATATATTCTTCTCATGGGAAGTGTCAGAAGGAAAAATAAAAGAAGGAATTTGGCCATATTCCCCCTCCTCACAAAACAAAACAAAACAAAACAACAACAACAACAACAACAAAAAACCTTATATAGCCTACAACAGTCCTGGTATTCCAGTCACCAGGATATT
The DNA here is from genome assembly GCA_019843815.1 of Montemys delectorum. Lineage (NCBI taxonomy): Eukaryota > Metazoa > Chordata > Mammalia > Rodentia > Muridae > Montemys > Montemys delectorum. The sequence goes on from JADRCD010206727.1 coordinate 24,358, forward strand.
TCTTGTTTGATAATTTGAGTTTACAAGTCATTTCCAAAGCTCTCCAGGGTGGTTTTGATGAATTTCAATGCACACAGCCCAACTCCTTTGCACTTTCTTCTCACTGCTAAGTCAATACCAACAGGCCTGGGTCCTAAAGAGGTGATTTTAATCTGCAGTACAGCAGATTGTCACATTAGCTTCAAACTCTGGGCTGCAGGCAGCGGAGTGTGGTACTGGGATCTCCCCTTCAGTAGGTATGTTGGTAGTCCGTGGGGTTTTAGATGTGTTAGTCCTTGGTGATTTGGTGCATTCTTCAGTATCAGTGCACGATGCTATCCACTTAAAGAAAGGAAGGGTTTTTGTTTGTTTGTTTGGTTGGTTGGTTGCTTTTGTGCCAACAGCTTGGTTAAACAGCCTGTGATTCCTTCTGACAGCCTTATAACCATTGGCAAGACAGGTGTAGACTTACAGACCTTTGGCAGACATCTTCGGAGAGAAAGCAAGGAAGGCCAGTGGGGCTGGGACTGGTTTCCTGTCAGATAAAGGAGAGGCCACTTTCTTTCTTTTCCTCAGAACTAACTTCTTTGTTTCTTCACTACTCACACTAGACTTTTGTTACTCTCGATGAAGCAATTTTTTTCTTGACTTTGTGAGAGGTTGCTTTCTGATTCACAAGTGTCAACTCGCCTCACCTCAGACCTCCTTTTCCTTTCAGGCACCCGTCTCCTCAGGGGTTGGTGAAGATGGACTACATTTCTGAAATCCTAGAGTCCAGTCCCATAGAAGACAACAGAGGGAGCCAGAGGAGCTAGAAATGTAGCTCAGTACTAGAATATTCACTGAGTTCCATTCTTACAATCCTAGAACTGGGGGTGAGGTTAGGGAAGGAAAGAGGAAACCGAGCAAAGAAACAAACGAACAAAGGGAAACAAAGGTATACCAGGAAAGGTTCTAAGTGGTAGAATCTTGTGAAGCTGAAATGTGGGAAATCAAATGCTTAGATAACGTACTATGAAAATATGTATGCTTCAAGAAGTTAAAGCCTTACGTTAGTGAAGTTCCATCAAGAGACTGTAATGAAATAACTGTTTTTAACAGTGCAGTCAGGATAATGAGAAAGAATCCATTATCAATAACAAAGGATCAGTTTGTTGATCGAGACCTCTAGTTCAAGCTGTCTCTCTCTGGATGGAGTTCACTTTTCTTAAGGTTACCCAAATAGAATTATAATGACCTCTCTCCATTGCTCCCTTTACCTGTCTTCAGCTAGAAAATCCTGTCAAATTTATAGTGCGTCATGAGTCGCTCTTTAGTTCTTCCTTCTGCTTTTATTTCAACCCTTATAATCTTATTACACTAATCTCCTAGCTGATCTTCCTGCCTCTAATCTCTCCTAATCTCTCCTGCAACTAGGATATTGCTTTCAAATCCTTTAATATCTTTCTGTTGCCTAGCAAACAAAATGGAGAATCTAAACCTGGTATCTTAGGCTCTATCTTCAGTGTCAGTGGACCTGTGCAGCTTGATAGTGGTGTGACCTCCCTTCTTCCTCCAACTCCCACTTAAGGAATGTGTTATTCCTATGTGACCATTTTCATTATGCTCCTAGCTATCATCTTACAAATTCTTCACTTTAGTTCTTGTGAAGAACAACTACTTGGTTCCTTACAATTCCTATGGCTCTCCAAATCTCAATGCTTTCAAATATCCTGAGTCCTAAATGTCCCATAACTAGCATGCCCCATTGTTTTCTAATCCCCCCACCCCCGTCCTATGCTTCCTGAGAACCCTGCCTTTCCCTCCACTTTTATTTCTGATTGATGGTGCATGGTCCGGCTGTCAGCTCTTAGCCTCTTCCCCCCAGTACATGATCTTATGTAAAAGTTGAATTCTTTTATTTGGCATGAGTCCCAAAGAAAAACAAATAGTTTGTATGGACAACAACCTCATAAGCCTGACACATTTTTTTTTTTTTTTTTTTTTTTTTTTTTTTTTTTTTTTTTTTTTTTAGCTAGAGGTTTTATTTTGAGATAATTTCAAATTACAGATAATTTGAAATTTTAGTTCAGCATCCCTGCCCCATGAGGGAGAATACACACATGATGTAGTTCACTCCTATTGTGAAATATGTCAGTGTGTATTTTCTGCATATAGAGATGTTCTCTTACATAATTCCAGATAAGCATACAAGTGAGAAATAGCATTAACTAATAAGACACTGGAACAGTACCACCACGTAAGTCTCAGATCTTGTTCAAGTTTCACCAGTGCCTCCAGGAGTTTGATGTAGCACAGACTGTCCATTTGCAATCTTGCACTGAAGGGTCTTGTCTCTCTGGACCCCTTCAATCTGCAAGGTCCCTCTGTCTCTTTTGGACTTTTATGACTGATAACTTTTGAGGACTTCATGAGGTCATTTTGGAGAAGTCCCTTTACTGTGTCCATTGTTCTTTGTGATTGAATTTGAGTTGTGTTTTCTTGGCTAAATTATACCAGAGTGGCTGGACATTTCTCTCTGAGGCCTTCTAGAGAGCATGCAATTTCCACTTGTTCTGCTCTGTTCTATCACATAGTTAGGACTGAGTTTGTTCCTGGGAGGAGTCTTTGCTGCCCAGTTATTCACTTCCGTAGTTAATGAGTACTTTTGGAAAGCTACTTTGAAACTCTGGAATTTTGCATCAGACCTTAATATATTAATTTAGTTCTTTATACCAGGGTACCAGGATAGGCTCTTGGTTTCCTTTTCTATTCAGTAGAAAATAATTTGCTATTATTATTATTATTATTATTATTATTATTATTATTACTATTATTAACAAGTTTCACTATGTCTGGCTGGCCCAGGTCAGACTTGTGATGGCCTGCCTGCCTCAGTTTCCCAAATGCTGGAGTTATAGGCATGTATCATCATTCTTGCATCTATTATCATTTTGATACTCAGTGGTCCCTCAGCTGATGTCTGTAATTCTTTGGTGTATAGGTATTGTGATTCTTTTGTTCTTTTTATGTTTTTTTTTGTTTGTTTTGTTTTCTTTTGATCAGGATCTTATGCAGGTTGGATTGGAATTTTATGTGTCACCTTGAATGATCTTGAATATATGATCTTTTAGTTTTACTGTTTCTAAGTGCTGGGATTCCAGGCTAGTGACACTACCATGCCCAGCCAGTGGGTCATGTTTTGAATACTCAGTGACTTTCTAAGATATTCAGTCTCATTATCATCAGCAGTTTCTGTCTGGTTCCTATTTATATTTGTTCTGGAGAAAAATATTTAGAAGAGATGATCTGGGCACAAGATACAATTATTACCATTGTGAAGTTGTTATTTCTAGTTCTTAAGGATAGTGAAGGAGCCTATGCATGCACACACATGCATACACATAGAGAAAGAGAGAGAGACAGAGAAAGAGACAGAGGGACAAAAAAGAGAGGCAGACAGAGAAAGACAGACAGGAAGAGAGAAACAGACAGACACATACATACAGAGTGTCACATGGAAATTGTTTTATCTGTCTAGTCCTTGTTTATCGGTGTCTTGTGTTCATGAGTTGACTTGGTAACTCAAATTCCAGCTTTATCTTCCAGTTTTCTTCCTTTCCATATTTATTCCTTCCTTTACAAGTGAAGAAATGAGGATTATCCTTAATATATTTACTTACTGCTCTTTCTGTGTGTAACCAGTGTTTGTTGACATCTCTTTCTCTTACGCTAGCTTTGACATACTTGATCTCTGAGCAGTTTCTCTCAGAATCAGTCCTCATGGGGGTTGTGTGCTAGCATGCAGTATCCTCTGTATCCTTCTTCTCTGGCGTACACTGTGGCCATGGCCTCCATCTGTGGTCTCCTGTTGTAGTCTCCTGCTTAGGCTGTAGTCCTTCGACAGGGCAGCCTCTACGCATAGATGCTGTCCTAGGGTTTCTGCTGCTGTGAAGATGCCATGACCACAGCAGCCCTTATAAAGGAAACCATTTAATTGGTGCTGGCTTCCATTTCACAGATTTAGTCCATATTGTTAGGGCATGCAGCACGGCAGCGTACAGGCACACATGATACTAGAGAGGGAGCTGAGAGTTCTACATCTAGATCAGCAGGCAGCAGGAAGAGAAAGTGACACTGAGCCTGGCTTGAGTTTCTGAAATCTTAGAGCCCACCTCCACTGACACACTTCCTCCAACTAGGCCACACCTCCTAGTAGTGCCAGTCCCTGTGAGTCTCTGGGGCCTTTTCTAATCAATCCACCACAGATGCTCTCTTTAACTTTCTCTGGGCTTCATTGCTTGTCCTTACCCATCAGTCTCTGTTCGAATATTTGCAAAGATAGCCGTCCTGTGTGATCCCTGCACTGATCACAAAGCTAGCATTTCTAGGAAGGAGAAGGGGGAGGGGAAGACTCCCTTTCCCTTCTCTATCTTCTTTCTCTTTTACTTGTAAATCTCCACAATCTGTTATCTGGTTAATATAGATTTAGGATCAAATTTATTCATTATTGTTAATTTACAAAAGTTAGTGTTTCTGGGTTTTAGACCTGAGTCATTGAGCAAGCCCTAGCCCCAGATCTGGAATTTAGAAAGTATCGTCCTCTGTAATTTAGCTGTGCCATCGTGTGTGTTACAGCTCCCAGTTCTTAGTGCGGGCTTCATCTAATCCTATAAATGAGAGGACTGGAACTTTACTGAAAAGATTCTGTATTCTGGAGGCAAGTCTCAGCCTGCACCCGCTCCTCTCAGGAAGGCAGGCAGGGAGGCAAAGGTGCTTCTGAATAGTAATGTTCACATAATAACTCACAAAGGCCTCTCTCATGAAGTGGATAAACTTTTTTTTTTTTTAAATCTCTGTGAAACTTTTCCTGTTTGCTGGAAGCAGGTTATAGATTAATCAGACTCTTCCCATGTGGCAGAAGGATCTACTGGTCTGTCAACTTTTCCACTAAGAAACAGAAGTTACTTCCGGAACCTAAGTTGCAGGCTATGTGAGAGGGCACTTGCGGTCCCAGCCCAGCACCGTGTCCAGCCTCAGGAGGCACTGGCTTGAGCTGTACTGTTTGCTAACCTTGGTTTTTACTTCAACATGGTCCCAAACTCGATGATCTTACCACACTGTGTTCCAGACTAAGGTGGGGCCTGCCCTCTTTTAGATTTGCTGAGAGCTAGCCGATGGGTCTCTCATCCATATTATACACAGCCTAATGTGCGTTTTTAGACAACTCCACTTACTGCTTGACTTGATTTACTCACATTTGAGGACACAGAAATAGGTAAGCCATATATGAGTGATGCCTGTATCATTTAATGCCTACGTTACTTATATTATTTAATATTTGAGGGTCAGTTTCTTAGATAGTGCTTAATTTAATAATTGATTTACTGGTTACTGTGAGGATTAAGTGGGATATAACATAGGTAATTGGGGCCCCCATTCACGACCCACTGCTAAGTACAGACATTGTTTACACTCTTCCACTTCAAGGGGTTCACAGGATGCCAAGTCAGCCAGCACTACACTGTCCCAGTCACTGTGGATGCTTTATCATTACCCGAAACCTGGCCTTCCCCTGGAAACAGTAGCTATATGATTAAATTTGCTAACAAAATTGGGTCCTGAACAAGAGCTGACCATGATTTGGGTTTGGATCCTAAATCCTTTGCATTGACCACACCCACAACCAGGAACTCTTCTTGCCACTAGATGGCGCTTGTCCACGAATCTGTGAGGCTCTCCTAAGGGAGCCTGTATTACTTGGGGAAAATACCTTTCGTAGATCTTTGAGAATTATGTAATGGTGTTGATACTCATGCTTACCCTTGATGATGAGATGTTTTTATGGTTGAAGTGCTGTAGGGTAGGGGCAAACAGCTGAGAATTTAAAACTTCTCCTTGACCATTCTGCTAATCATTCTTTCTCTGTTCTAACTTCCCAGTCCCTAAGTGTAAGCATAAGATGTTTAAAACAAAGAGAAAATGAGAGGAGGAAATGAAATAACAGGGTTATGACATTCCTATCTTAGAGAGGCGTTAAAAATCGGCTAATGAGGCTAATTGCTGAGTTAGAACTATCAAAGTTAAAACCAACCTCAGAGACTGAGAGCTACTTCTCCCATTTAATTTCCTTTTGATTTTTCTGTATAATCAGGAAAATATAGCAGATAGTTCACACTGAGACCTGTTGATAGTGAACACTCAGGGAGCTCAGATCACTCCAGGTTAGTGACTCCTTCAAGAATGTGAAGCCTCTTCTGCATTGTCTCCTGATGACATTCCAGAGATAGTTACTAGGCTGCCTGACAGTTACTAGATACAGCAAAGACCTAGCCCCTTCCTTGCATAAAGGTAGGAATACTTAACTATATTTGGCAGAGGTGAGGTGATCTGCCAGATACAGTATATGAAAAATGAGGAAAGAATTACCAAAGTTTGTGGCATAGCACGATTTTAGATGGCCTGAAGTGGGAAGTTCATGAGATATTTCCTTCTCACTGTATTTTCCATGGAGAAATGACATAACCAGTTAGACATTTAATAGTTTGGTAGGTAGATAATTTACAGTTTTTGGAATTTACCAAGTAGAACTCGGCATAGATCTGGGCACATGTGATTAGAGCCTGTTATGTTTATAAAAAGTGAAAAAAATTTAGAGTCTAATGAAAAGCTGAAGAATTAGGCTAGACATGACAGAATCTAGAATATCTCAAGGCATCAACATAGCTGTGGACAGTTTTCCCAGAATCAAATAGCTCTTAGAATGAGTACTTTCCAGCTACTTGGGTTTTTACTATTGTCACTGTCCTTCTTTCTTAAATGGCTGTCCAAATACTGGTCTTTGGGGAAATCGAATACCCACATCCCAAGCCCTGCTGGTGTCAGATAAGATAGGGGAGAGAAGCGGGAGGGGGATGCTGTATTAAGGTGGAGATGCTCAGATCTTCAAACTGAAGGATTGGCTAGTAGTTGGAAGTATGAGATAGAGGTAGAGAGAGTAGATTTTGGACACAATCAACTCACTGGTGTACTTAAAGTCCCCAGAGTAGACTACTTACTGAAGAGCTAGTTATACACAGGAAGTGTTAAATTGCATTCTGAGCTTTCTAACCCAAAGTGATTGAGAAGATGTGGAAGAACCAGTCAAGAACACAAAAAGAGAGGAAAGGAGAGGGGAGGGGAGGGAGGAGAAGGGGAGGGGAGGAAAGGAAAGGAGCAAGGTCTTTTGGTGAGAATTATGCTCATTTTGAGCACTCAAATGGTCTGTCTGTCCACATTGCCAATTCCCAGCTTCCCTTCCTCCAGTCCTTCAGTATCATCCCTTCCTCCAGTCCTTCAGTATCATCCCTTTCAGTCCTTCAGTATCATCCCTTTCAGTCCTTCAGTATCATCCCTTTCAGTCCTTCAGTATCATCCCTTTCAGTCCTTCAGTATTATCCCTTTGAGGGCTCTGCTTTCTCAACAGAACACTACCCAATGTGTAGGGGTTCCGAGTATGATCCTAGCCAGGTGTGCTAGTGTATTATCTTCATTTGCATCTGAAGCTAGCTATGTAGTTTTGCAAAATAACTGATGTAGCAACAGAAACTTCTTCTAAGTTTGGGGCACCAGGAAGACTAGTGAATGCATCAGAAGGTTGGGAGGGCTGGACCATCCCACCAGAGACCATACAGAAATGCACATAGAGTCTTTGTGCTGTCATAATGACTGCTCAGCATCCCGGGGCATTGATGCCTACAGACTAGGAATGTGCACTATTTAGTCTTATCTTGCTTAAAACATTTGTAGCATCCTATTGGAAAGATGCTGGTGTCTGTTTTTGAAGGTAAGAATTTTATTAAAGTTCTAAAAAAAAAAAACCTCCTATATTCAATATATGTTCCCCCAAACTTTTGCCCTGCAGATTTCCTATGCTTTAGCTTGGGTCATATAATTAGGGAAATGAGTGAAGCAAATGTATTCTTTAGGTAGAGGGGAAAGAGCAGGGTGCTGGTATGCTTTCATGTCAGTTGAAACCTCAACCAGCTACTATTTATCTCTGCTTCAGAGGACAAAATGCATTACTAGTAGTATTTTTGTATCTATAAACTGTATTTTCAGATTTCCAGGCTACTTCTTCAGAAAACATCATAGGAAAGAAGGAAGCAATGCTAAGTGAGGTTGAGCAGCTTTTCTGCTTTCTGTTGTGATGTGGACTTCAGCTGTCTGCCTAGAAAGGGACCGTTTACCTGCTAGGTCAGCTTCATGTGTGTGTGAGTTACAGTAAGTTAGCAAGGTCGCCCAGCTGCAGGGCTGGTGGTAGTACTTTTAGAAGATCCCATGAGCCATTGGGGATTTCCTGAGTCAAACTTGGAGGAAGGCATTGCCTCTGTAACTCATGTAACCAGAGACAGTGTGCGATGGTCTCAGAACTGTTTCCACTTTTTGGACAATTGTTTATTTATGATAGACTGATAATCATGTTTATGAGAATGATTGTGCTAATATCAATATAGGCTATATATTTAAAAGGGCAGAGGTGACCATTTTCTTATTCCCCACTCAATAGCACAGTAATTATAAGATTCTTCTATTATAACTAAATATAATTGGAATTTCAGTTATACCCAGAGTCTAATAAAAGTATATGAAAAACTACTTCATACTAATCAATTAAGATTTATTATTTTGTTATTTCAGGTTTATAATATAGTATTTGGTTATGTTTTCAAGATTCATTTAATTAATTCCAATTGATAGCTTGACATAGTTTTAGTGTGTTATACTTCACATTATAGCCAGGTATATGCAATCTCTGTGTTTTAGCTTACTACGTATTGGAGTGGTGTGTTTGATTTCCAAACCTCCCTCCCTCCCTCCATACATGTTAAAGGCAGAGCTATTGATTGAATGAAAGAATTCTCCAGATCAGATACATTGAACATAAAATTCATTATGTTGTGGGCAACATCAGATGCACATACTGAATTTGATTTTTGCAGTGTGGATTTTCCCCTTGCCTCTCCTGGGGGTTTTCAAAGGTTTCTCAGGAAGAGATGTAAATGTTGTTTGCAAATTCTAGTCGCTGCTGACCTGAGCTTCTTTACAGGGTGACTACAATCTGTTTAGAGCTCTCTCTCTCTTTCATTTTCTGTTGTCTCTAAGGTCAGAAACTGTTTTTTTTTCACTAATTAATTAATTTATTTACTTTTTACATCCTGATCAGACCTTCCTCTCCCTTCTCTCCTCCCAGTCCTTCCCTTCCCTTTATGTCCCCTCTCCTTCTCCTTAGAGAAGGGAAGACCTCCCACGGATTTGAACCCACCTTGGCATATGAAGTTGTAGTAAAACTGGAGGAATCTTCTACTGTGGTTAAACAATGGCATCCAATTAGGGCGAAAGGATCCAAAGACAGGCAACAGAGTCAGAGACAGTTCCTGTTCCTGCTGTTAGAGGTCCCAAATGAATACCACGCTGTACATGTGTTACATATATAGGGAGACGAGGTCTGTTCCATGCATGCTCTCTGGTTGGTGGTTCAGTCCCTGTGAGCCGCTTTATGCCCAGGTTATTTGATTCTGTAGGTTTTCTTGTGGTGTGCTTGACCCTCCTGGGTCTTTCAATCCTTCCTCCCACTCTTTCACAGGATTCCCCAAGTTCTGCCTAATTTTTGGTGTGGGTCTCTGCATCTGTTGTCACCAGCTGCTGGGTGAAGTGGAACCTCTTGAAATAGTAGTGCTGTAGTCTGAGTATAGTTTAAAGAGTAGTTTAAAATAGAAAGTACTGATATTTATGGTACCCCATTTGGGATTTTCCTTAAGTTTCTCTTCATTCAGATTAATGGGTACTGACAAGTACAGGTAATATAACTTTTAGTTGAACTTCTTGTTCCAGATACAAAATGATTTTCTTTTGGATATGTAAGAAAAAAATTATTCAATCTGGACACGCCCTGCAGTGTCTGATAATGGTGGACAGTGATAACCAGACGTGCAGGAAGCTGACCAGAAGGTGCTCTGTCCTTACTTTGTAGTATCTATTTGGATCATAATTTTACCACTTCAGCATGTACAGGTCTCCAGAAAGGATGACACATACAGCCTTTAAAATCTCTCAGCCAGGGGGCTGGAGAGATGGCTCAGTGGTAAAGAGCACTGACTGCTCTTCCAAAGGTCCTGAGTTCAAATCCCAGCAACCACATGGTGGCTCACAACCATCTGTAATGGGATCTGATGCCCTCTGGTGTGTCTGAAGATAGCTACAGTGTACTTTCATATAATAAATAAATCTTTTAAAAAAGATGTATTTTTAAAAAAAATCTCTCAGCCATTCCGAAGCATATCAAAAAAAAAAAAAAAAATAACAACTCCAAGACAGCCAGGGCACTGTAGAGAGACCCTATCTCAAAACACCGAACAAACAAAATAAATAACATGTAGGCCTCTGTGGCCCATGTACCCACTTGATGCCATGTTAATATCCATGGTCTGCCCATCTACCGAAGGCCATGCAGATGTCCAAGCCCTCTGCTGCCACCTGAAGCCATGTTCATGTGAGTGGCCTAAGCTTCCAGCTGAGGCTTTGCTGATGCCCTTGACCTGGGCTGTGATAAAGTCTGTGGCCCACGCTGCAACAGAGGGCTGTGTTGGTGTCCGTGATGTGTACTGCCACTGGTGACCATGCTGAGGTTCTCAGAGTGAGCTAATGCCAAAGACCATGTGGAAGTCTCGGGAAAGGATCTTGGCAAAGATCCATGCTTCCATGAACTCTAAGGACAAGAACTCCAGTTTTGCTATGGTATTGATGACTGCAGACTCATAGTTGAGAAAGAGGAACATCCAATACTTCTGTGACACCCCAGGTCCCTAAGTAACAGTCTAGACAGAAAGCCATTGAAGAGAACTCCGTGCCCTTGTGATAAGGATACTGAAGTCTAACTCCCCATAATTGATGGGAGGGGTGAAGGTAGAGAAGGACTCAGCTTCTTTAAGGGGATGGCCAGCAGGAGTTTGACCATGCTCCAGTGAGTATATGGGCAACATAAATGTCTTAAAGGTGAGCATCTTATTTCAGGTCTTTTGGAGGATAGTTCAGCGATAATATCCACATTTTTCTCCAAAAGCTCAAAACAACAACTTAGCTGCTCAAGTGCCCTAGACTGACTAATGCAGTGCCTTAGAAATCAAACGTGTGGGAGGCACTGAACTTTGGAATTTATAAACTGGGATGCTCTTTGTGGTAGTTCTCTTCAGTGCTGGAGTGTAAATGCATTTGTGTAAATTATTGAAAAATACAGCCTGTCCTAGTATGCCTTCTATTGGTGTGCTAATACCAGGACCAAAAAGGAACTTGGGGAGTGTACTGGCTGGTTTTGTGTGTCAACTTGACACAGGCTGGAGTTATCACAAAGAAGGGAGCTTCAGTTGGGGAAGTGCCTCCATGAGACCCAGCTGTGGGCATTTTCTCAATTAGTGACCAAGGGGGTAGGGCCCCTTGTGGGTGGTGCCATCCCTGGGCTGGAAGTCTTGGGTTCTATAAGAGAGCAGGCTGAGCAAGCCAGGGGAAGCAAGCCAGTAAGGAACATCCCTCCATGGCCTCTGCGTCAGCTCCTGCTTCTTGACCTGCTTGAGTTCCAGTCTTGACTTCCTCTGGTGATAAACAGCAATGTGGAAGTAAACTAAATAAACCCTTTCCTCCTCAACTTGCTTCTTGGTCATGATGTTTGTGCAGGAATAGAAACCCTGACTAAGACAGGGCGGAAAGGGTTGATTTGGTTCTGGGTTCCAGTCCATCATCCAGGAGAACTAAGGCAGGAACTCAGGAAAGAATCTGGGGGTAGCAGCTGCAGCAGAGACCATGGAACAGTGGTACTTAAGGACTGCTTTCTTATACAACCCACAACCACCTGCCCAAGGATGTAGTGCCCATAGTGAGCTAGGCCTCATTGATCCTGAAAATGTCCAAAAGACATCTCTACAGCCAGTCTGTGGTGGCAATTCCTCAAGTTCAGGTTCCATTTTCCCAGGTGACATTGGTTTGTGTCAAGTTGACAGAAACTTACAAGCACCATAGATGATACATAAGATGAAGTTAGGAATGCTTATCTTATGCAGTTTTCAATAAATAAAGATTTTGAAATAAATTGCACTTACTTTTCCCTTCTTCTAATGATGAATGCCTGGAAACAGTCTTAATTATAGACCTAAAACCATTTTTTTATATGTAACATTTGGTATGCTTATGCCTTATACCTGGTGTTTAAAAATCAATACCAGTCCTCATCTTCTAATTATTTAGACACAAGTGTTTGGTTATAATTTCAAATTGGCATATACGTTTAAAAACTTATGTTACAGAATTGATGAAAAGGGTGACATATCTTTTCATAAAACATTTTGGGTGGAAGGAATCACTTAGATACTTAAATCTATATTTCATAAGGGCAAGTTGAATCAAGTGAAGGAGTACTTTGGAGAAGCAGTGTGTGGGGAAGGGCTCGCTTTAGGTAGTCCTTCCTAAGCTACTTTGTAACACAGATCTGTTTAGGTGTCACTGCGTGGAAGCTCACCCTCCACCCGTATCACCCTCCACCCGTATCTGTGGTCTCCTTTTTATGATCTTGTCTGTCTTCAGTGTAGGCCAGCAAGCTGGCTGGCTTTCTTTCTTTCCTTCCTCCAGCCCTTCCTTCCTCCCATCCTTCCTTCCTTCCTTCCTTCCTTCCTTCCTTCCTTCCTTCCTTCCTTCCTTCCTTTGTTTCTCTCTCTCTCTTTCCTTCTTTCTGTTTTTTTTTCTAAAGAAACACGCATTCCTATGCATCTTTTTACATTCTTAATATGAAGACAAGTTCTGGTGAAGTGAAATGTATTTGTTAATATGTTATGATAAAACATCTTAAAGTTGTTCATGTTATTTGATACTATTTACTTATGATTTATTATGAGACATAAAACTCTGTTATATGACTAAAAACTCCAATCTTATTTTGACATTGTAGAAAATGTACAAGCCGTCAATCTTGTACTAGATTGAACTTTGCTTTCCTTTCAGGTCCCTGCTGCCTATGCTGAGACACAAGCATTCTGTAGGGGTGGCTAACATTAATATGAAAATATGTCCAGTTTTCATGAGCACTTATGCCAAAGTTTTAAAAGATTTATTTATTTTTATTTATGGTGTGTGTGTGTGTGCATACCTGCATGAGTTTATCAACATCATGGGAATTTATTTGCATCATGCACCAGCAAGTTCCCATTGAGGCCAGAGGGCATTGGCACTCCTGGAACTGGAATTACAGGGGCTTGTGAGCCCCCTGGTGTGGGTGCCTGGGACCAAATCCAGATTCTCAGCAAGAGCTGTGAGGGCTTTTAAGTGCTGAGTCATCTTTTCAGCCTCTCTTGTTAAAAATATTTAAATAAATTAATTAATTAGTTAGCTTTGCATCCTGACACAGTTTTTCCCCTCCCTCCTCTCCTCCTCTTCTCCCAGTTCTTCCCATCCCCTAAAACCTCTTCCTCCTCCCTTTCTTCCCAGAAAAGGCTAGGCCTCCCGTGGATATTAACAAGCCTTTGCACATCAAATTGCTGTAAGATGAGGGGCATCTTCTCCTACTGAGGCTAGAACACGCAGCCCAGTGGGAAGAAATGGTCCCAAAGGTAGGCAGCCCCTGCTTCTGCTGTTAGGGGTCCCACGTGAAGACTGAGCTGCACGTGTGTTACATGTGTGCAGAGGGCCTCGGTCAGTCCTGTGCATCCCCCCTGGGTCAGTCTCTGTAGTCCCTTATGAGACCACGTTAGTGGATCTTGTCAGTTTTCTCGTAGTGTCCTTGACCCCTCTGGCTCATACAAATCTTCCTCCCCTTCTTCTGCAGGATTCCCCGAGTTCCACTTAATGATTGGCTGTGGGTCTCTCTAGCTGATCCCATCAGTTGCTGGGTGAAGCCTCTCTGATGACGGTTCTGCTAGGCTTTTGTCGGCAAATACAGCAGAATATCATTAACCGTGTCAGAGTTCTTTCCCTCTCATGGTATGGGTCCCAGGCTGAACCCGTCATTGGTTGACCACTCCATCAATTTCTGCTTCATCTTTATTCCTGCACATCTTATACACTAAGAGGAGGATGAGGAGAGAGAGAGTGGTGGGTTACACAGCTGGAATCAGGGTACAGGGACGACATCTCTGGAATGAGCTAGAAACCGAAAGCTATGGAAACTCCCAGGAATCTATGAGATCCCTAACTAAGACTCCTAGCCATGGGGATATGGCACCCAAATGGGCTATTTCCTGTAACCAGGCAAGACTTCCAGTAGAGGGATTGGGACACGAACCCAGCCACAAAACTCTCTTGTCAAATTTTTAATGAAATGCTGAAGGGCATTACTGTCAGAGCTCACAGTTCCTTCTTTGCATATCACATCACACTTCCTCCTAAGTGCTGATGAGCTATGGAAACAGTGACTAACATGGGACACGGCTTAAGACATGGGAGGCAGCTATGTTCTCAGACTCAAACTTAAAAATAAATTATGCTCATGTAAATAGGTAGGACATGTTTCTGTTAAGAATGAAAATGGGAAACAAGAGCCTGGGAAAGAAATTTGAGTCGAATTGAGAAGTTCTTTTGTAAGAATATCTCAGTCGAAGGAGAAGGTTTCTCATTAATCAGACATGCTCACACACAAAAGGATAACATGTTTGTCTGAGAGTTATGACCACATAGATCATGAGACAAGATGCCTCAGAACTGCTTCACTACTGAAAGAGAAAGCCAGGGACAGTAGCTTTATAATAACACTAATTAGTAGTTGATACCAACTCCTGCCATGTTCCCATCTGTACAGATGTGCTTCTAACAGTCTTTCCACATGAACTCTGCAGCAACTTAGCTCATATCTGTGTCACTGAGGTTAGAGTCGCCCAAGAAGCATCCCAGAAGGAGATCTTTGTCTAAACCGAAACCTTCTTTGTCCATCTTCTGCGCTTTGCCTGGTATGTTTTTAAGTAGAATCAATGTAACTTTTCAGAGTTAGTAAGGTTTTCAAAGGAGGGCAGTGGTGGGTATCAAGTGGTGCTCGGTTCTTTCCCACACACTATCCTTGTGTGGGGTACTACTGTCAGCCGATAGCAATAACGTGTTCTCACCTATTCTAGAGGATAAGATTTTCTGGGACTTAGGAAGTGGACCACTACTTAAGCTTGTCCATTTATCCTTTAATAAGAATTGCCAAGCATAATATTAAATAATACAATTTGTACTCTTTATACTTTATATTGTCTATTATGATTAAAATTTAGATAAACTCTAACTATATAAACAATATGAAATTTATAAAACCCTATCTATCTAGCAAAAAAACCCCCAGTTTGTTATTATATATTTATTATAGTTACAAAATTTTATCTTAATATATGTTTTAAAACTTAATTGATTCTTTAGCTCCTAGATTGCACAGCTTTTAGGCTGACAGTACATATACAATGAGAAACCTTTAAAAAACTGGCTAGGATGGGTTTCATAGTGAGCTGCATTGTGCTTGCAACAGTGAAGAGGTATGTACACTAAAAAGCAAAACTGCATTGATTCTCCCATCAGGCATTAGCTAATTGCTTTCCATTTTAACACTTAATTTCTTTTAGTTTTAAAATATTTTGTTTTAAAAAATTAACTGTGGGAAAATGTACATAACCTCAAAGTTCCATTCTTAGTCATCAGTGTACAGTTTGGTAGGTAGGATATTTATGTTGTTCAACCAAGTTTTTGTTCATAAAACTGAGATTCCATATTCATCTGTCTCCCCAGTTCCCATGTCCTCTGGAACTTTATGTGCCACTATGAGATCAAGTAGTTCCTTTGTCACTTGCTTTTTCTGTTATCATAATTTTGAGGTTCATCTGTGCTACAGCACATATTGGAATTTTTTGTGGGGGCTGTGTGGTGTTTTTAAAATCCTGCACACTATGATATCATTTCTATTTCTTTGTAGATTATTTGTTATATGTGTTACAGTTGTTGTCTAGTATCAGAACCTATATATTATCATATCTGTATCATTTCCATTTCTACAGGTTGGGTAGCCCTTATTTGAAATATTCAAGGCCAAAATTGTTTTAGATAAGATTTTTCTTCAGATTTTTAGAATATTGTATATGCAAAGTGAAAAATCTTGGGGGTGAGGCCCATGTATAGACATAAAATTTTATCTTTTTAAGTTTTATTGCATTATGATGAAAAAAGTTACATGATTTCAATTTATCTGAATTTGTTAACATTTAAAAACACATTTTAAGTAAATAGAATTAAATCACACTCTTGTTTCCCTTTTGTACTCCAACTCCTCCCAGAGAACCTTCTTCAATACCTACAATATCTTTTTTGTCATATTCTTTAAAATTTGCAAAATATTATAACAATAAAAATGAGTATTATAAAAGTTGTTTGATATAAAACAATCAATTTAACAGTGTTGTGTAGATGCTTGTCTACAGCAATACTGAAAATACATGTTTTTCTCAATATAAATTTTAAATAACTCCAAACATATTAATTGTATATTTCAAAATAGTACATCACTACTAGTATTTTCTTTTTTTTCTGTTGTTATTATTCCTTCTTTATTTTTTTTTTTATTTTTTACATTTTTTACTAGATATTTTCTTTATTTACATGTAAATTTCTCCTTTCCTAGGTTCCCCTCCAAAAAACAAACAAACAAAAACAACAAGAACAAATCCCTTTTGCCTACCCCCTCCCCATGCCTGCCACCCCACCCTCTCCCACTTATTGACCCTGGCATTCCCCTACACTGGGGCACAAAACCTTCACAAGGCCGAGGTCCTTTCCTCCTATTGATGATCGAATTTGCGATCCTCTACTATACACATGCTGCCAGAACATTCAGTCCCACCATGTATAGTCCTTGATTGGTGGTTGGGTCCCTAGGAGCTCTGAGGGTACTAGTTAGTAATTGCTGTTCGTCCTAAGGGGCTGCAAACCCTTTAGCTCCATAGAACCTTTCTCTAACTCCTTCATTGGGGACGGTGTACTCAGTTCAATGAATGGCTGTGAGCCTCTACATCTGTATTAGTCAGGTATTGTCAGAGCCTCTCAGGAGATAGCTATATGCTTGTCCTTTCTTCAGTCTCTGCTCCATAGTTAATCTGTGCCACTCCTTCTGTGGGTATTTGGTTCCCCTTTTTAAGAAGGAATGAAATGTCCACCTTTTGGTCTTCCTTCTTCTTAAGTTTCTTGTGGTTTGTGGGTCGTTCTTCCTGTATTCCAAACTTCTGGGCTAATAAGCACTTATCAGAGAATGCATACTATGTGTGTTCTCTTGTGATTGGGTTACCTCACTCAGGATGATACTCTCCAGATCCATACAATTCCCTAAGAATTTCATAAATTCATTGTTTTTAATAGCTGAGTAGTACTCCATTGTGTAGATGTACCACACTTTCTGTATCCATTCCTCTGTTGAGGGACATCTGGGTCATTTCCAGTTTCTGGCTATTATAAATAAGGCTGCTATGAACATGGTGGAGCATGTGTCCTTATTACAAGATGGAGCATCTTCTGGGTGTATGCCCAGGAGTGGTATAGCTGGGTCTTCTGGTAGAACTATGTCCAATTTCCGGAGGAACCACCACACTGATTTCCAGAGTGGTTGTACCAGTTTGCGATCCCACCAGCAATGAAGGAGTGTTCATTAGTAGAGAATTCTTTTTTTTAGCTCTATACCCCATTTTTTAATAGGGTTATTTGGTTCTCTGGAGTCTAACTTCTTGAGTTCTTTGTATACATTGGATATTAGCCCTCTATCAGATATAGGGTTGGTAAAGATCTTTTCCCAATTTGTTAGTTGCTGTTTTGTCCTATTGACAGTGTCTTTTGCCTTACAGAAGCTTTGCAACTTTATGAGGTCCCATTTGTCAATTCTTGATCTTACAGCAGAAGCTATTGGCGTTCTCTTCAGGAAAATTTCCCCTGTGCCTATTTGCTCGAGGTTCTTCCCCACTTTATTTTCTATTAGTTTCAATGCATCTGGTTTGATGTGGAGGTCCC
>JADRCD010206728.1:0-15535 GCA_019843815.1 Montemys delectorum
GCA
This sequence comes from Montemys delectorum, assembly GCA_019843815.1. Classification (NCBI taxonomy): domain Eukaryota; kingdom Metazoa; phylum Chordata; class Mammalia; order Rodentia; family Muridae; genus Montemys; species Montemys delectorum. The sequence continues at coordinate 4 of JADRCD010206728.1, forward strand.
GTGAGTTGAATCCTTTCTGGAAATCACTAAAGACCATGTATGACCGAGAAACCTGCCTCCCTGTGCATAGCAGAACAGCAGCGCTCACACCTCGGGAGAGTCAGGGAAACCTGGCAGCTGTTTCAGCGTCTTCTGGTCCTTTGATTAAAGTCTTCCCACGCTGGCCCCCAGTCCCAAACCAAGTGGGCCCTTCTGCTCTTCCAGCCGTGATAGTGGACCACTGTAATGTGCCGCTCTGAAAGCCTACTTTACTTTCTGTAACCTTCCCTTCCATCCAATGAAAAGCAACTGTGGCCTTTTACTAAGTAAATGAGCAAATATTTTCCCAGTGTTCACCAGGTTAGATCCCCATTTAATTAAACTGGCTCATTATGTCCCTATCTGATTAGCAGAGTAGAATCAATTATTCAATGCACAAACATGGCTGCAGGAGCTTGAGGTGTATACAGAGCTGTTCATTTAATTCCAAGGACACTAATTAGGTACAAAGCAAGCAATAACTTTAACAATTGCAGGCACAAGCATACATGCAGTACAGGACAAGGGGAAGGGAGGGGAAGAAAAGCAGGCCTTCATTTTCTTAATAAGCTGGATTCTCTTCCCCCTAACAGGGTCAAGAAAAAAACAGAAAGCAAGAGAGGATGAAATGTAGATCAAGAAAGCTAAGCATCCAGGAAATAACCCCCCGGGATTTGCATATGTAATGGGGCTCTGCTACTTTTGTACTTTATAATCAAACAGTAGGCAATTATCCAAATTATTGACAGCAGATTTCTCATTTCAACTGCAAATTAAGGCCATTAATAAAGCTTTCTAATGCAAAAGTGACTAATTAACTAATGGAATGGAACTCGGAAGCTGTGATATCAAAACCAGTCCACCACATATTGTGGAAACACAGGGGAACTAATTAGTTTAATTATCAAAACAGCTAATTAAAATTACACAGTTGCCTAATTAGTTCTTTGCATTTTTTCTCCGGTTTAATTGACAGGATGGAGTTAAATAGGTAACTGGTCTCAAAGAGGGAAAGGAGAAAAAAATATAAAACCATCTAACAGCTTCTGCTGAATATTTTAGCTGATGTTATCTCATTCATGTGGCAGACCAGAAACAGGAAAATAAATGACTCTCATCCTTTTGGTAAGCAACTCCAAATTTTCCAGACATAAATCTGCCCTGGGAGTAAGCTATCGAGAAAGATTTTCCTGAAGTTAAAAGGCTGGGATGTGTCGTTGCCTCTGAAAGGTCAGGAGGAACACATATTTTGGAGGAGGACAGCATGTGGTTTTTCTCCAGGAAGTTAATTTTTCACTTAGTTTAATTTATACGATACTGTATGTGCAGTTCCCTAATCACTGCCAGGGGACATGTAAAAGTGGCTTAGATAGCTGAGTAGCTTCCGAGTTGAAGAGAGCTGAAAGGTAGCAGCTGAACACAGAGGTGAAGCATGATCTTTCCTGCAGGTCTGCAGACTTTTCTTCCTTAGTGCCTCCTGAATGCTGAGAAATGAGAGTTCAGAGACTATGACTAAAGGAGGTGGGTGTGGCATCCACTGGAATAGAGTCAAATCTGGCTGTCCCTGGCATTTCAGCACCGTACTTCTGGTCAGCGCCTTCAGGCCTCACACCAGCTCCTGTTAAAGTAGTAGAGATGGTAGGCTATTGATAATATAAAGCTGCCCTTGCAGCAGATGTTTCAAATGCCATTTAAAGCACAGGGTCTCTTTTAGCTTTGCCTCACTGAAGGGCAGCAAACGAGTAGGTGAATACAACTGTTCAGTGTCTTTTGTAAAAGTTGTACTCTGTGCAGTCATACCCAAGGATCCTTTTACTAGATCTTAAACTGCTCTGGCCTACGTATGAGGTGGGGCTTCATGAGCTGGTCTTCTCTGTTCCAACAGCTTATCTTTCAGTTTGTCTTTGTTCCTTTTGCTTTTTATTACGATGCTTGCAATTGATACAATGATTATGAGAAAGAATGACAAACTAAACCTGAATAGATCATACCTGCTCAGTAACCAGATATATAAATATATATATATATATATATATATATATATATATATAGTTAAAGTATATTGTACTTTATACATAAAAAAGCGCTATATAGAACAAATATACATGTGAATCATAAAATATTAAATGAAGGAGATCCTTTGAGAACAATATATGACCAGTATCATTGATGTCTCTGCCATGGCAAATGCTTCCACTTCCTGTTTTCTGCTCAAGGCAACAAGTCAGACAGTAATCTGAAATTTTTGTGAATCATCCCTTTACTACATATTCGCACATTAACTAAAGTGAATTGTTTGGTCTTGTAGACCAACCACATAGACTTAGGATACGTACATAGCTTTGAAGACTTTGCCAGGAGTCTCTGTAGCATTTCTAGACATATCACAAACACGCTGCCTTTACTTACATCCATATCTGTGCAAGAAAAAATGCCACATATTCATTTCTTTTCTGAAAAACTGGGAATACAATTTGTCATTATCCCAAAAACCAAGCACATATCCCATAGCCGGACAGTTCCACATCTGGGCAAAGTTCTTACATACCTACACTAGGAATATAGTAAAATACATTTATAGAAAGAAGATGGTCATGACAAAATTATTCATTAATTATGTTATTATTGGCAATTAACATCTGATAATTGTATTTTGTTATTTCAAGCTTCACAACCAAAACTGCTAATAAAGAGGACTTAGCAAGATTTTAGAGTTGGCATATAAATGTCAACTGATCATTAGTATAGTGCTTTCTAAATTATTTAATGTTCAATACTTGGTGAATAGTCTTATGTACCAAACTATGCTCTATTGATATGGAATATGTCAGTGAATAAGGCAGAAGTGGCTGCTCCCATGGTGACTCTATAGTATTTTGGGTTATAAACATTGTATAGATAAGTAAGAACTATGGTGATATATAGTAGCAGTATTGTAGAGAAACACAAAGGTAAGTAAATGGAAAGAGTCTAGTAGGCTGTAGTTTAGATACCACAGATAGAAAGGTGTCATTTAAACAGAAGCCTCAATGATGGTGAAGAAAATAGCATTTGTTCATCTGTGAGCAAAACCACAGGGACCATCTTCTTATTTCCTTATAAAAGCAGCAAGGCTATCATTGTAGGCAAGACAGAACTAGTAAGAAATCAGACCAGGTCCTGATTCTTTGCCTTTCCATAGACTCTACATATAACCGTTATCTTCAGTGTAGATGAAAATATAATATTTTCATAGTAAAGTTAGTTAGCTAATACACTTCCTGTCTTATACTATCATACAGGTTGATAGATGGTTGGGGCCTTGGTAGGGCAGGAGTTGAAAGAAGAGAATGGATAAAGGATGTAACTGCCACTGATTTGGAAAGAAGGGTGTCAGCTTGTCAGTGGCTGGAGAACCAGGAATAAAAGATCAGAGAAGGGATTTGTCTGAATGTGAGGTCAAACCATTTGTTTACAGATTGCTTGTATATAAATGCAATGATGGAAATTCAAGAATTACTAAAATGTCCTTAGTGGAACTATTGGCTAAAGATGATGTCTTGTGTAGAGATAAACAAGGTTCAGAAAGGATGCTACATGGAACATCATTAAAGAAAAGTAGGACACATGATGTCCAGAATCTTAGGAGAGGGATGTGTTTCACAGAGGAACTAAGCAGTGTGATAGATGCTGAGAGTTCCCAGAAATTGGTAACTGAGAGTGATATTCCTGTTATAAAAGGGTATCATTTGCATTCCCAGGAATACTGGTAGGAGGAAAAACAGATTTGCATAAGTTCTGGAGAGAGTCACAGATGAATACTGTTAGATAATTAGGGTTACTGGTGAAAGGAATGAGCTCGTGGTTGCGAAAATATAAATCTGTTTGGTTATATTGTAGACTATTCACATGTGGCTGAGAATGTTTATGGGGACGATAATTAGAATACCCATGTTCTGGAGTCGGGAGGTTTGTGTAAGAGCCTGTGAACATATGGAGTTGCCTGTAGGGCTGGAGTATGGGCAATTTAGCTATAGTTACAAGTCTGAACTTTCAAGGGTTCATCCTGGCTGTCTAGGTTGATGCACTTAGGAAGAGGAACTGACAACTGAGGAACTGCCTATAGCAGAGTAGCCTGTGGCCATGCATACAGACATTTTCTTGATTGATGTGGGCAGCCTAGCCCTCTACTGATGATACTATCTGTAGGTAGGTGGGTCTGTGCTATATAACAAAGGGAGCTGAACATGAGCCAGGTAATGTGTCTTTAAGCAGCATTCCTCTGTGAATTCTACCTCAGGTATCTGCCTTGGCTTCCCTCTCTAATAGATTATAACATGGAAGATGACAAAACCATTACTCCACAAGTTACTTTTTGTCATTGTTTCTATCACAGTATTGCAAAAGGATAATGGAAGAGAAAACCTTGTATAAGAAGAGCTATCAGCCTGCCAGAAAAGTATCAGAGCATTTCTTTGAGTATTTATAGTATTTTTTTATTAGTGAACAAAAGAGTGATGATGTTAGCTGAGCATTAGGAACAGGTTAAAGGAAGAGTTCCAAGGTGATGTTCATTGTGTGACACCTACTGCCAGAGTAACATTCGGACACAGCGCTGTAAGTACTGTGATGTGAGACAGCATCACTCCTGTAATTATTGATTTTATAGAAAACAAATCATCTTGAATGGACCTTGCTGAGTAGAGTTACCCCTACTCTGCATGATGTTACAGATGAGGACACCACAGGCCTCACCTGCTGCTGACCAAGAGACAATGAATGCTATGTTGTGAAAGACCTTGATACAAGGTGTGATGAAGAGGTCAATGGCTTACATAGGTTGGTTGGTTCCTGGCCAACAGAGAGATACACATGGGGGACCTCTATCTTATAATTACAAGAAAATTATATTAGTGAACACCAGTAAGATTGGAAAACGTGTGTAGTCTAAGAATAGAACAATAGTTCTGTCCTCTTCCCAGTGTAATTTTGGTAAAATTCTGAGAGTAGAACCCCATCACTCCACATTTGTACCAACTGCAAAACTATGAAACTAAAACATGTACCACACACAGTACAAAGAAATGAAACCAAGTAAAAAATTACATTTGCTCAGTGAAGCCACCAGAGAGCTTTTGGAGCAGCTCAGAGGAAAGAGAGAACTGAGTACACAATAGAATAAAGAGGCTCAGAATCTATTCAAGGTTTGCAGTCACTCCTGTGACATAAAGTTGTTCTAGTAAAGTTTGGATGAAGATACAGCATCTATTAGGAAGCAGATTAAACTCAGGTTGCACTTCAGCCAGTCCCATGAGTTGAAGGCCATGAAGCTACATGAGAAAGATTGACTATCATGCTGCACTAAGCTGGTCAACAGGACAGATGACGAAGAAGCCTGCCACCCAGCAGTGCACAGGGATGGTGAACAGTCAGCAAAAATGGACCGAGGATCTTAGTGGGGTTTAAGGTTTGGGAGAAGTGAATGAAGCAATTAGAGTCACAGGAGTAAGATGCAATCAGAGTCAGCCGTCAGGTCCCATTCGCATCAGAGCTTCTGTTTAGTCCAACATCACTTAATGGCTTCCTGAGTTTGGGTCAAAATGTACTCAAAGCAGGCCTTAAGTCATAAGCCTCTGATACTCTGATAATGTGTCTCCATTAATGGGCTCTTCTTCAGCAGCACTGCAAGAATGTTTCTCTAAGGGTTATTCTTCTGTGAAACGTGGGCATCTTCTTTCAAGGAAATCTTCATCATTAGTCACATATCTTACTGTGAATATTAGCAATTCAAATATCACCCACAAACTTAATGTTTTTGTCTTTATTTGAGAAAAATATTGCTTTCAGACAGTTAAAAGATATTTTGGCTTTATGAAATTCAGACTACTTTCTGGTTTCTCTGAAAACACTAAATAAAGTTGTCAACGAACTAGCACTTACAGACCAAATCTACCCTCCTACCTGGTTTGTGGTCATTAAAATTTTAACATAATAGAGTCACCCCAAATTATCTACATATTTTCTCAAATGCCTTTGCAACTAAGTCAGATTTGAGTAGACAATACACAACTAAATAATTTATAAAATGGTCCTTTTCAGAAACACTGCTGACCTCTCGCCCTGATAACTCCCCGCTCATGCTGCTTGGGTTCGACGCTTCTTTCTCAGCCTCCATGTTATAAATTATTAGAAGCGACACAGTAGTCAGTGGGGCAGATAAAAAGTGGAGGGAGGGGGAAGGGGCCCTAAAGAACTCTACGTTGCTCTGCCTATTGCTTTGACAAAGTAAAAGATGAGAAACAAGTTCCCCAGGTGAGCAACTGAACCATGGTACTCTTTGGTTTGAGTTTTATGAGAAGGTAAGAAATTGAAATATTTCCAAGAATGGATGATCCAAGGGAGGCTTATGCCACTGGAAGCTTCTGTTGTGCTTTACCCTCTGGGATGCCACTGAGGGTACCTAGACCTTTGTGTCAGGGAGATAGAATACTTCCTTTTTTTCTTTTTTATAGAAATGTGATTCCCCTTGGTGACTTTATAACTTGATATAATATTGTACTTTGAATTTATAGACCATTTTTTCTATTAGGTGCTGCATGGCTAAGTTTAAGAGATAAGGATATAAATACAAATGATTATCCCTTAAAACAGGCCTTTTCCTTGGTGTTCCAAGTTGTCTTGCTTGAATTTTGTAATTGTATTCATATTATCAGAAGGTTTTCTCTATGGATGAACATTTTCATTGTATTTTATGTTTTGTTTTTGCTTATTTGGCTGTTTGATTTTTAATTTTACAAATTCCTATTCTGAGTTTTTGTAATTTTCTTTGTTTAATATTAAGCTCACCACACTACTTCTTTTACTGTAAAGGGGTCTGCTGAGTTAGCATAGAAGATGGTAACTTTTATCAGTTTTTAAGCCTGTTATCGAAAAATTTTCCATCCACATTTGGCAGGAGATTGGCCTACTACTGTCTTTTTGTTGTTGGTAATAATTTACAAAGGGATTTTCATATAGTTTTTTTTTTCTCTTTCAGTTTTATGAAATGGGTTCAGGAACATTGGTAGTGGTTCTTTTTTGAAGATCTTGAAAATATTAGCTGTAAATGTTTCTGGGCCTAGAGCTTTTAGTAAGACAATATGTTTTTTAAAGACTTTATTTATTTTATGTATATGAATACACTGTTGCTGTTTTTGTACAAACCAAAAGAGGGCATTGGATCCCATTACAGATGGTTGCGAGCAACTATGTGGTTGGTAGGAATTGAACTCAGGACCTCTGGAAGAGGAGCAGTCAGTGATCTTATCCGCTGAGCCATCTCTCCAGCTGCAAGAGAATTTTTATTACTGTTCAACCTCCTTGTTTGTTACTGGTCAACTTAAACTTTTTACTGTCTTAATTTAATTTTGGGAGGTCACATGTTGTGCTTTCATACTTACTCATTTCTTGTATACTTTACAATTCATTGAAGTAAATTGCATATATGCCCAAATGTACCTTAGACACTTCTAATTTTATTACTCTGGATTGTCTTTCTCTTCAGATTAGTTTAGTGATAGGTTTTCCAATCTCACTTATTTTTTCAAAGGACTAACTCTTCATTTAGTCATTTCTTGTTTCATTCTTTTCTTTTCCATTTTGATCAATTCTGCCTCATTTTTTTTGTTTCTTTCAGTCAACTGATTTTCAATTTTCGTTCTTGTTTTTCTAAGACTCTGAGGTTATATCATTAAGTTTTTCTATTTAAGACTTTTCTGCATCTTTTTAAACATAGACATTTATAGTTGCCATTGCCCCTCTTCAAACAATAAAAGTTGTTTTCAGGAACCTCACATATTCTGGATTACTGTGGTTTCTTCTTCCTTCAGCTCTACAAAATGCTTAATTTCCCTTATCATTTTGTTAATGAAGCCTCATCATTCAGTTGTTGCTTCCCAGTGTCTTTAGAAAGTCCTGCAGTTTATTTTGCTGTTGAGTTCTTGTTTGAAAAGGGGGGTACTGTGGATAGAAAATTTTAAGAAGTTTTTAGAAGAGAAGTAACTGTTGGCAAGTAGTTAGCCAACAGCAACAGTAGATAAAAAGTATTTGGAAAACTACCATTTGTAAGCTAACTCAAACTATAATTATAAAAACTGTTTAGACTGGGGTATGTAGCATGGGGTTAATTCTCTTCCCAGGACTCAATGACAACTAAATAAACATGCTAATCTGAAGCGTGGAATATTTCTCCAGAAGCTGTTGATCAGGGATGCTGCAGAGGTCCCTGAAACAACATAGGCTATTGTCATTGTTATTGGTTGCCTCTCAGAGGTGCATAGGGAGACTCTGCTATTGAAGAAATCATGCACTTTGGTTGTGGGCCATAGTGAGGTAAAGCTGAATCTCAACTGGAAGCTTTCAAACAAAATACCAACTTGTCAGACAAGTTGTGCCCACTGGCACAATGCTGGCAGGACCATTATCAGGGTAACCAACTACCTTCTTGTTGAGTTTGAGGTCTACTTTTCTGGAGGGAAACTCATACCTGATAGTATAAGTCTCATCCAGAGCCTGCAGTTGAGGAAGTCATTGGCTGCCGAAGAGAGCTTACTATCATTGTTCTGCTTATAGTGGCTGTGGATACCTAGACAAGACCTATACGAAGAAGGCCTGCTGACATTTCGTTACAGAATGAAGAGAGGCTTCTGACTCCCCACCCGTCCTTGATGAGATCTTGACAGTTGTTTGGGAATGGAGAGACCTGCTTTGTTTTTTTTTTTTTTTAATAGTGTAATCATTCAGTAGTCCCCCATGTTCTAGTAAATAATACTCACTCATGGTCACGAGAGTAACCTGAATTAACCTAAACACATCTCTCTCAGACATATACATGAAGGACATAAAGAGGGAAAGGACACTGTTTGGAAGAAGAAAGAATGCAGTGAGATTAGGACGGAGATAAGAGAGCTTAGTGAGGGTAGAGCTTGAGTGTGATACAAGTACCACGCATACACAAACACACACAGGCACACAATTATCAAATAACAGTAAAATCTATCCCTTATTTTATTGTTCGTACTAAAGCATATTTTCTCTTCCAAATGTTGCTATGTGGCAGGATATTTTGTGGTTTTCTCGGGACAGTGTGCATTTTGCAACATTTAGGTAACTATTCCAAGGATGTCTATTAGTTCTATGTCACTTAGTTCTGATGTTTCTATGTCAGCCTTCCATCTTTTCCAAGCCTTGGATCAAGATGTTGGGGTTGATATATAGATGACCCATCTATGACTGGCCATTTATTCTTATTCTTAGTGCCTTGACCAGTTAGGAGTCTCTGCATTAACTACTATCCAAAGTAAAGAGAGCTTCTCTGACCAACATTAAGAACAGCCAGAATCTATCAGTATAAACATCAGTATTAAGAAGGTAGGCTGACAAGACTTAGGGAAGCATCAGCTGCTTCTCCTCTAGAGCCTATGATGTCATCAGTCACTGGCTCTTGACTGGGTTCACAAAACTTAGGCATAAAATACTCTTGTGAGATCTCAAATCCAACTAAAATGTAGTCACACCCTTAACTATCATGTCACTACTGCATTCGAGAGCATACTTTGCTTAGCATGGCAATATTATAGCATAAGGATCCCAGCACTGGATTGAGGTCTTGATGTTATTATTCTTCAGGAACTCACAATATCACCTTTCAGCATTACAAATGCTAGGCAGCAATTAGAGAATTTCTTAGTCAAAGGAAGATTTATTGCTTAATGTCCTACAACGACTGTGGGTGGTACCTTCACAATAGAATCTTACTATCTAATTACCACGGGATTCTAAGAACCATTATAATGACAGGTATTGTTTGGGGTTCCCTTGAGGCCTCCTTGAAGAAAAATAGAAAATGAAAAATAAATGAAGATTAAAAAGGAAAGTAACTAAAGAAATTAAAATAACTCCAGTATTTAGGAGCCTGAAGCAAGTAAACACCTAACTTAATTCTAGGTCAAACTCTGTTCATTGAGAAATCCAAGACAAGGCAAGTTCTCTAAATTTGAAATTTGATCTTAAATGAGACAGATATAAAAGGGAGTGATAGAAAATTTTCAGCAACCATGAAGACCTGAGTTTGAATATCTGTATCTACATAAAGGTAAGATGTACAGCTGTCTATGTCTGCAACCAGAGTACTAAGAAGTAGATACTGGTGGATCCCAAGAGCTCAGTGGCTGCCTGCCTAGCTGAAATGGAAACCTTCTGTTTCAGTGAAAGACTTTACTGGAGGAGACATGGTAGATGGTGATGAGTGACTATTCCTGGAATACTGCTCTAGCCTCCACATGCAACAGCATGGGCTAGCAAGCTGGCTGAAGAACTGTGTTGAACGGGGCACTGAAAGGGTGCTATGTCTCACTTAAACAAGGGCATGCTTCCTCATGTAGTTTCTGGCAATGAGGATGAGTAATGGCACTGCCTCTGTTTGGTCTCTTTCAGGAGCAGTGTTTCCTCACAGAGCTAGGCATGTGTGAAATGTTGTCTCTCTGAATTTCATTCCAGACTATGGTATAGAGCAGATTGCTACCTGGTAGAACACTGCATGCTTCTAAACTAAAAGTTCTTTCATTTTATCTAGAGCCAAGTACCGGAAGATAGTCTAGTGATACTCACTTTGGATGTGCAGAATGAACCATGAGAGGAGGTGCCTTTGTCTTCTGAGCTGCCTAGCTGCAGACTTGGGGGTTCTTTTTAAATATGGCTTCTTGCATTGCTCTGTTTGAGTGCAGAGAAGAGAAGATTTTCCCAGCAGTGTGCCACGTAGCTTGTGGGCATGCCTTTTATTCTTTCTCTAGATGTATATCTCTTTTTAAGTTATTTAGTAGTGGTAGTACATTGTGAATTTTCTGAGGCTCTCCCTTCGTCTAGAAGCATCACCACAACTCCTGTGAAGTACATACACAGACTAACACTTTGCATTTGTTCCTGAGCCTTTCAGAACAGACTGGATTCATTCTCCTGCTCTTTCTCTCTGTTCCTCTGCATGCTTTCTATCAAACTGAATATTTCTCTGTCATCACTGACTATCCGGAATTTATATCTCACAAGGCTTCAACAATCTGCATGTGGGCATTATCTTCCACCTTAACAGCCCTGCAGAAATAATATTCAGATGTAACTTCTATTCTGGGTATAGATACATGATTGTTTGCTGTCATACACTGCCTTTGTAACCTCCAGATGCCTTTACTGTAATCACTTTTGAAAACATCCTTTCATTTGTAGGTAGAAAGGAAGATTCGTGATGGTAAGAGTTAAATCTGCAGTGCTTGGTCTACAGAAATCACTTAATAAATATTTGATTAATTAAGGGTGAATAGATTTTTCAAAGCATAAATTGTTAAATATAGGTGCTATTCTGAAAATATGCTTACATTGGAAAAAACTCACATCAAGAAATATACTTGGAAATAAAAAGGAATTTGGTAAGCAGTGGGTTTGTGCTTCACCATACCCAAGGGGAAATGTGGAAATTTTATACATTTGTAAGGTGGCCAAGTGATCCTGTGTTCCAGATAATGACTCCAAATAGAGAGCTCAGCCCATTATCTGAAGTGACACAAATGGTAAGAGAATATTGACAGCTAGAGCAAAATACATGGGCAATTGCAGACGACTGTTCCCTGAAACTCAGGGAATGCATGATCTTGAAGCAAATCATTTAATCTCTTGATGTCTCATTTCAACTATTGAGTATATAATGAATGACTATTATTAACTACCACATGGGGTATTGTGGGACTTAATTTGCTAATGTTTATAAAGTGCTTCAGATTGTCTGATTAAAGTATGAAGTATCATCATTATATTATAAAAGAGTATGTGAAATTTCATTTTAATTTCATAAATATGAAATTATACCTTTCTACTGCTACTTAAAAATATCCTGAAATCCTACACATAAATTGGTGTGTTTGAATGTGAGTCTCTAGGAATTCACAGCAACTGTTCTCTCTGTCATCTACCAACTTTGTCCTTTATTTTTTTTTTTCATTGCTTTGTAAGCTTGCAAGATTTCAACTTAGGCTGACTGGAAAGGGATCAATAGCTTTCAGATAAATTATTGTCAGGTAAGTTGAGAGTGATGTGTTATGGTGAGTTTTTCTTTCAAGTTTTCCTTTCTCTTCATGGGATAATACTCTTATATTCAAGTCCAATTTCACTCCCTCTGTGCCAACATTCTCCACACCAAACAATTATCCTTTTATAGCAAACATGGCGTGAGGGAGGGAAAGCCTACAGACTCACTGCTTTCTCCTGGAAATGCTTTGCTGGGAATCCTGACTTTCCATGGCTAGGCTGTTCCTCAAGCTGCAGATCTGGAGATTCTGTGTGACATTATGGTGTATCTCCCTGTTTTCTGTACTTATGACTATCACGTTTCTAGGGTTACTACCATTCCCTCAGAGTTTTACCTAGAAATATGTATGGAAAATGCAAATTTGATGACTGCTTGTCTTGGAGTTATTTTGTCTAAAGTTTTGGCTGAGTTTGAATAGAAAGCTTCAGCCTGAGATACTCCTCACACAGAAGTGTTTCACGAGAGCTGGAGAGATGGCTCAGTTGATGAGAGTGCGAACTAACTGCCTTGGGTTCCCAGCACCTGCTTTAGGCAGCTCATGACTGCCCATAGCCCCTTCCCCAGGTATCATCTGACCTCCTCTGTCCTCCACAGGTACTGCACACAGATCCACACATCCCTACAGAGATGTGATGGGTACACAACTGAAAACAAAATCAGTCTTTTAAAAGACTTAGTACACCATTTTTTACAATTTTCTACTTACAAATATTTTTATTTTTATACCTAATCTGTCAGCTTTTGGAAGAGTGATTCTAGTTATTTTGGTCCTCAATGATGTGAACTGCAGGGCACCTAGGGTAATTTTGTTGTTGTTGTTCAATTTGCTCCATTTACCCTTTATTCTGGCAAGTTTTGTCCTGCAATTCTGTGATTTTGAGTATTGTCTCTCTGAATTAATGCACTTAATCTTTTTTTCTGAACTTCTAATTACTGAATACGGAAACCTTTGGACCTATAACCTAATTTTCTTGTTTTCTCCCTTTGCACATTCTGTACTTTGTGTTTCGCAATTCATTTTGAGAAGTTTATTGAATTATACTTTTAAAAAATTTATTTTTTATTCATTTATTTGTGTGTGAACATAAACCAACACTCCTGTGTATGTTTACAAACACCACTTGCATGTATGCAGTTCTAGATGGTCGTGGGCATGTAGATGTGGATGTGGATGTGTGACCAGGACCCAGCTCCTCTAAAAGAGAGGCAAGTGATCGTAATCATTTACCCAGCTCTCTAGTCCATCAATTACATTTTAAATTTCTAGATTATTTTAAAGAGTTCATCTGTCTTTGAACACTAAGGCTGTGTAAGCATCCTCTCCTGTTTCTTTATCAGGGTACTTCCAGTTTGTTGCCTGGTCCCTGCCATTGTCCTCAGGATAGTAAATACGAGGGCACGTGTGTGTGTGTGTGTGTGTGTGTGTGTGTGTGTGTGTGTGTGCATATGCTCACACCTATGCCTGTTTCACATTTCTGCATGCACATTTACATACATACATACACACCTGTGATAAATATTTTACAAGTTGAACTTCACTGGTTCTCAAATATCTTGGTCACCAAGACCCACATATTAAAATTTACTGACCATCCCAAGGTGCTTTCCTTTGTGTAGGTTATATTTGTGGGTATTGTATTAGACACGAGAGCTGAGCAGCAGCCATGTGCCACAGAATGACATTTCAGTCCATGAGAGACTGTGTACACAGCAGTCCCTTCAGACTGCATGGACAAACCAGAGCCAACTCAGTCTGAGGGAGTACACTCTGTGAAATTTTCACACCAGGAAAATTGGCGAATGAAGCAATTTTCAGAACATATATTCCTTGTTAAGTGACATATAATTATATTAAAACATTTATTAATTTACAAATAGCACTAAACCTGTCACATGATAGTAAAAATACTATTTTAATGACCAGCTTAACCGAAGACAGTTGCATTCGCAAAGATATTTCAGGTCCTAATTTATCGTGTGTCTTCTTGTATTGTATTTTCTCTGAAGAACTCTAGCTTACACGCATGAGAGTAGGGGGCAAATAAGGGAAATAAAAGCTCTACAGTATCAGGAAATTGGTTTTGACCTTGAACAAACATGCAAAGGGCAATGATCACATATGTTCTCTGATCTATATAGCTTAGAAGTTGCTGTTACATGGACACGTGCGTGCACGTGCACGCACGTGTGCACACACACACACACACACACACACCACCTTATTTTTTCTTGTGTTGTTTTCTTTTTCTCCTCTTGATTTTACTTTTTGCTTTATTATGTGTTTTGTTTTGTTTCCTCTTTCTCTAAGTCGCTGTATTTAGAAGCTTTCCTCAGATATCTGATAACACTTGCCTGACAGCCTCCATTTAAGAACAAAAGACTGGCTGGGCTCTGTGTTTGGGGGAAGAATTTTCAATGAGTAAATGTATCTAAGGCAGCAGACCCTCAACATCACGAATGATGCTCATCTGTGAAAAAGCAGAGTCGTTATAAATCTGCCTTTACTGTACCATCTTTTGGTATAACCTAACCTTTCAACACATACAATTTACCAATAATAAAGTCTTTACAGAATTGAAGTGTAAACAGAAAAAAAGTAGAGAGCACCTTGTAATAAAAAAATATGTGTTTTGTGGAGTCAATCATCCAGCGCTCACACTTTGTGGTTATGTTGTATGTCAAAAACTTGCACTCACATGCTGAATATCTGTGGAGGTGGCAGTTATAAATGCAGGCGGATAGGCACGTGCTGGTGAGCAACACTGACATGTGACAAGTAGCATGTCTTTTTCTTTGAAATCCATTGTGTCTATTTGAGGCATATGACACAGTGTTTCGAGATAATGTCCATGTAGTAAAGTGGTTGGTACAGTGAAACAAATTCCCAAATCCGTCAATCACAGCTGCCCATTATTCTCTCCTGCTGAGCACTGTCATGATCTCCTTATTGAATAAAATCTCGATTACAGTGTGCTATGAACTGCTGTCCTGGTGTGGTCTGTCAGACTCTCAGGCTTACGTAACCCATGCATCTGCTACTTTATGTCCTTAGATCTATATGCTCCCTTTCAATTAACCTCCTCACTCTGCTGGTTGTTCCCAGAGTTTTATTCTCTAGCTCTGTTATTCTATTTGATCATTTTTTCAGAGAAATAATAGATATGTGAGATGCTTCAATAATTCTTATTCTGTCTCTGCTTTACTTCCTATAGCCTAGCATAACCCATGTCTCTATTATGGGAAATAGTACCTTCTCATTCTTTTTTAAGAGTGAATAATATTTCTTTTTCTGTCTTTGTCTGTCTCTCTGTCTCTCTCTGTCTGTCTCTTTCTCTCCCTCCCCCTTCTCTCTCTCTCTGTCTCTCTCGCTGTCTTAAGCTCTGTTTGTGTGTGTGTGTGTGTGTGTGTGTGTGTGTGTGT
>JADRCD010206729.1:0-12304 GCA_019843815.1 Montemys delectorum
GAGAGAGAGAGAGAGAGAGAGAGAGAGAGAGAGAGAGAGAGAGAGAGAGACAGAGAGACAGAGAGACAGAGAGACAGAGAGCGCACATGCTGGAGAGCAAAATTGGGATGGAGTTACCAGCTGACATATCACACACTGCTCCATAGGAAAGATTCCCCCAGCCGCCCGCGGGCAGCTTAGCTGAGGGAGCCAGTCCCAGGGGCCATTCCTGCCGATCGCCCTCCACATTACCCGCTGAAGGAATGGAATCACTGTGGCCTGTGTCTGACGCAGCACCAAATAGTTCTCTGAGTCAGGGAAGGTTAAGGCTGGCTGGGGGCCAGGCCTGGGGCTCTGGGTGGGTGGCTGGGCTACCCAACTAGGGCTAGAGTGGGAACTCCTAGGTCTGTCTCACCATACTGGGGCCCTGGGAAGAATAAGGAGAACAGCGGGGCAGAAGAGGGGGTTGGGCTGCTTTCTGCCCCTAGCTGGGCCTCCTCCCTGCCCTGGCCCTTGCTCTTCCCCCCCCCCCCCCCCCCCCCCCCCCCCCGGCCCGGCCCCCCCCCCGGGCCCTGTTTTTGCCTTTGTTTTTTTTTTTTTTTTTTTGCAGGGAGGGTGTGACAGCCTCTGGGTAAAGGGACCTAGCTCCTGCAAAGGCATTTTCCGCTCTCTAAAGTAAACAATCAAACAGGAAATTAATCGAAAAACCCACTTCAACGGAAGGTTCAGGTTGTGATTTTCACAGCCCCAGAGCCAGGAAATTCAAGGTTATAGTTCCCATAGCAACTCGCCTGTAGAATGAGGGACTGCTCGCTGGGTTGGAATCAGACCTTGAGGAGTCAAGCTCTGCCTCCCAGGAACATCCTGGGCCACAAGTCTGCATGACTCAGGGAGACTGCTAATCTGAAGTGGGCTGGGGTGTATGGGAATGCTGCCGCAAGGCGAGGTATACTCTTGGTGTTCACAGTGTGAGCTCCCACAGTTCACTCCCGGTGAACATAGGCCTGCAAGGGGCTTCACACAGCTCTATGGTGGCTGGCTGTATTTCCACAGCCTACGAAACAGGAAAGATCCTCAGAAAGGCGTGCGTGCGTGCCTACCTCACAGGCTTCATCCCGAAGGGAGCTGGGGCTGTGGCTTCTGGCTCACCTACTGTCATCTCTTGCGCACCCCCTTGGACCTAGACTCTCATCATTATTGACCTTGGACCCATTCCCGTGGCCGTGTTTCTACTAAGAAACATCTTGTTTGATTGAGTAGCCCCCGAGATAGCAAACACTCTCTTTCCTACCCCAGACCCCTTTGCCGGTTCAAATATACAATATTAAAACATTAGCTCTGTGCACCTTCATGGCTCCAGGGGTGATAACAAGCTAGTCATGGAAGCAGAGGCAGACCTTCCCCTTCAAGTTGGGGTGGGAGGGAGCTGGCGTCTTGGGTGGGGCCGTGTGTGTGTGTGTGTGTGTGTGTGTGTGTGTGTGTGTGTGTAGAGTAATCCCTACTTGACAGGAAAGGACAAGAGGGCGTTGGCGCTCAACCTCTGGAGGAAATAGTCTGGAATTCTTCGTAACTAGTCCGCTGTTGACCTGCTCATATGGCCCCTCACAGCCCCCTGGCCTTACCAGGGGACCCAAAAGAGGGACACTTTCCAAGCTGTGGCTGAAGCTTCCTGGGCACCAGGCCTGTGGCAAGAGGGCACCCAGCCACCTGCCCAGCTGCCAGCCTGGCTCTGGAGCCAGCGCCCGAAGTGAGCATGGCCGGGGCAAGCAAGAAGCGGCGCCTGCCCGGGAGACACAATGTCTCCCTGATTTCCTAACAGGCCCAGCGCCGTGCCAGGGCCCGATGGGCAGCTCCCCAGGTCCAGCCTCACTTGCGAAACTGTCCTTTCCTCTTATGGAGTGAGCTTCCCGGGGGAGGGGGGTGGCCATGCTGCTGTCTAGAGTTGCAAGAGCACTAGCCAAGGCACACCTTCTGTGAGCCCCCTCCTCCCTTCCTGCATCCCCTGCCCAGTCACCAGGCATAGCTCAAAGGTTACTCCTCAGGAGCGTGACGGTCCCTTTCACAACACCAGACAAATAGATTTAATCGCTAGAGATGACGGGGAGGTGGCTGTCAATAGAGAGATGACTTCTCGTATCTTAAACCAGAGGAGTCTCTGTTTGTTACAGAGGAAGTGGCTCCCTACACTTAAAAGATAGGGCCGGGAGATAATCTGGTGAGCCAGTCCATCCACCTTCCCCTGCACCCAGCAGAAAGAAGCTCCTCAGGCTTACATTGGCACTTGCAAGTCTGTTCTTCCAATGGCAGGGGTCACAAACCATCTTAGACTCTATGGGAGGACGGTACAAAAGCAAGGGTCCTGAGGAACAGAAAGCAGTCACATGCTAAGCCATTCATCTGCTGCTGAGCAGGTCGTTAAAAACAAACAAACAAACAAACAAACAAACCCAAGCAAAACCAATATACTTTGTTTAAATTATTCTCTCCCATGTATCAATACTCTCTGGGTGCATTTAAGAATGAACATAGCCAGGTGGTGGTGGCGCACGCCTTTAATCCCAGCACTTGGAGGCAGAGGCAGGGGGATCTTGAGTTCGAGGCCAGCCTGGTCTACAGAGTGAGTGCCAGGACAGCCAGGGCTACACAGAGAAACCATGTCTCGAAAAACCAAAAAAAAAAAAAAGAAAAAAGAAAAAAAGAATGAACATAAGGGGCTGGAGAGATGGCTAAGAGGTTAAGAGAACTGACTGTTCTTCTAGAGGTCCTGAGTTCAATTCTCAGCAACCACAAGGTGGCTTACAACCATCTGTAATGTGATCTGATGCCCTCTTCTGGTGTGTCTGAAGATAGCTACAGTGTACTCGTGTGTGTGTGTGTGTGTGTGTGTGTGTGTGTGTGTGTGTGTAATTCTTCTTAAACAAACAAACAAACAAACAAACCAAACGAACCAAAAAAAGAATGAATGTAAAATGTGTAAAATGCCAGGCAGTGGTGGTGCATGCTTTTAGTTCTAACACTCAGGAGACAGAGGCAGGCGGATTTCTGACTTCGAGGCCAGCCTGGACAACTGAGTAAGTTCCAAGACAGCCAGGGCTACACAGAGAAACCCTGTCTCATAAAAACCAACAAAACAAAACAAAACAAATCCATAAAGCTGGGCATGGTGGGGTATGCCTTTAATCTCAGCACTCAGTGGGCAGAGGCAGGTGGATCTCTGTGAGTTTGAGGCCAGCCTGTCTACACTTCAATCTCCAGGACAGCCAGGGCTACACAGAGAGATCCGGTCTCAAGAAAAAAAAAAAAAGAATTAACATGAGCCCATAGCTACCTGGATCCTCGTCAGAGGTGTGGCCTTCCTGTGATGGAGAAGATACAGTGGCAGAAACTACACTGCAGAAGCTGGACTGAGGGCTGTCCCCGGGGTGACAAAACCCAGTTGGCTCCTTAATGGGTTAGATGTAACCAAGGACAAACAGGTCAGGACAGCTGGGCCTGGGACAAGCATGCTCTGTTAAGTTCAGAGAATAATAGGGCTGTGCTAAAGGCATAATTAGTATTGTATTCAAGAGTGTTAGGCACCCAGCAAGAGGGCAGACAGGCCTGGGCTGAGAAAAGGGCCTGGGGGCCACTTGGGGACTCTGCCAAGACTCAGAGAGAAGAGACTTTAATTGGCACCTGGAAGTGTGTGTGGCTTTAGAGCCTAACCCTTAGCAGAGTAGACATGTAAGAATGGGGCAGTGCTACCCCAGCTAGGGCCATCTTTTCAGATGAGTAATCTTCCAGCCAATATTCTTGTTTTCTATGTCAGTCCTTCTGTGTTCAACGAACTGTGTCTCAAAGAGATAAAGTGCTTAGTTTGGCATTTCTGCTCCCTGGGCCACTTCCATGAGGACCTACCGTGTCCTCCCTGCTCTTCCAGACCTCCTTCTGGCCAAGCTTATCTGTTTGCAGGCCTATGGAGCCTGTCCTTCCTGTCCTTACCCAGCCTCCTGCTTCCGGCCCAGCTCCTCAGCACCCCCTCCATTCACTGCCCCCTCCACCTATCACTCCTTCTGCTGAACACACACCTTGTTCTGTCCTGGCTCCACTTCTCAGATAACTCAAGGCAACCTCACAACCCTCCTCGGCCCCCCCCCCCAACTGACTTCTGTCTTTCTCCCCCCCCCAAGCCCTCTTCTGTCTTCTTCCCCTCCCCCTTCCCCTTATTCCCTGAAAGTCTGTCCAAGTAAGTGCCCCCCTAGTGTTCTTGGCAAAAAGCTCACTATTTGTGGTCTGGAGGCAACTATTTGGTTTCTCCCAGCCTCTGGTATCTGTGAAGGCTGGATTTCTTCACATTGCTCATGCTAGGTTTGTGCCTAGCTGACCCTCTTGGAAGACTAAAAGACTGGATCTGAAAGAAGCTTGTACTATCTTGGGCAAAGCTACTCCAAGGGGCCCCTTAGTGATCAAGGGACTTAAGGTAGGGCAGGTCCTGACTTCAACTCCTCCACAGGTAGGAAAATGTATCCATCCATCCATCCATCCATCCATCCAATAAAGAGGCCTGGAGCCCAGCAGATAGATGTTTGAAATGCAGGGTATAGGACACTAATCCCAACTCTGTCACTCACTTAGGCTGCACAACTTAGTGGCCACCTCTCTGGGTCTCAGCTTTCTAACTGGCAATGTGGCATAGCACTAGTCTCTTCCTCTGTGTATTGCTGCAAGGATAAAGAAGGACACCGTTTGGAACAATGGAACCAGGGATGAAAACAGAAACCATTTGGAATAGCCAGTGTATACAGCGAGCTTAGCTCTGCCAGTGGAGAGCTCATCACTCATCACTAAGTGGACTGCATGGGGCCCAGGATGAGGGTGGGATGACAAGCAGAGTGTCACCCACCCATCTGTCACCTGTATGGAGGAGGAGGCTCAGGGAAGTCTTCTCAGGGAGAGACATTTCCCAGGGAGAGATCAGAGAAAGAGTGGGAAAGACCAGTGGTCTGCAGTGTTAGCAGAGGAGATGGAAACAGGGTGGGGAGGGAGGAAGTATGGTTAGAACACTGGTTGGTAACTCAGGCAGAAGGTGGGGTGGCCTAGCTGAGCCACAGAGAGAGAACAAGGTGACCAGATATAAAGGAGTCCCAGAAGTTGTCCACAGCCCTGAGATCTAGCAGGTTCAGGATGGATACGGTGAGGCTCGGAAACAGCTTTGGGTTTAGTGCAGCCAGAAGTGGGTGGCCCTGCAAAGAGATGTTGATTTGGGGAGCGGGAGGTGGGTCCATAAGGCAGTAGAAGTCTGAGGGGGTCTGTGGACAGGTAGCGCGAGGTGTTAAGGAGAGAGATGGGCACAGGTCAGGCTGCACAGATCTGGGGTTTGTGTGGTTAGAGTCTGGGGGAGCTATTGATCCTGCGTAGCTCTTGAGATGGCATTTCTGGGAGCCAAGGTCGCCCATCCCCTGGCTAATCCTTCCATTTCTATTGGCCTCTAGTCAGGTCTCCCATACCTCGCTGTGTGCCCCCGGCTCTAAGGAGGTGATCTGGACACCTTGGGTTCATGTAAGGCCCCATCCGTGAGCATGCGCACACACTCACGGCTTGCTTACGCCAGGGCTTCACGAGGACGGAGAGTAGTTTCAGGAAGACACAATGACCACCTTTGTTTCTCTTCGTCTGCATGGGGGCAGGCAGCTGGGAAGTGAATCATCTGGGGACCAGGAGGGAGAAGTCAGGGAGATGCCCACCGGGGTTTCTAGCCTGAGCAAACGTTCATGGGCAGCGGCTACATGGACCACCACTGAAGCTGTCTGGAGAGGGGATCTGGCGGAGCCTGGAGCCTCAGGAGTGGTCCTGGCTGGAGAAGCAAAGGGAAGCAGAGGAACTTCCAGGGCACTAGAGGTCCTCAGCCGATGATGTCACTTAGACCTGGGCGGTCAACTGTAGGTGACTGACAGTTGTATTACATAACTCTGCTGTGGTGTTTTCTTGGGTAGGATGGAATGTTCTATGGCATCTCAACTTCTACCCACCAGCCACCATCAGAAACCCTGAGTAGTGACAACTCCAAAATATATCCAGACCTTGCCAAATACCCATAGCTGAGAATCATAGCTGTGCATGGAATAATAAATACCCCAGTCCACCACTGCCCTTCTGTGCGATGCTTCTCAGATGGTCATTAGCTCTACAGAGCTAAGAACGGCTTTCACACTTTGAAATGGCTAAGGAAAATGTATTTGGCTACAATGTAAAAATAATACAAAACTCAAATTTCAGAGTCCGTATAAAAGCGTGCTGGAATAGTCATGCTCATCCATTTACATTTAATCCATGGGGAGGCACGATGGCGCATGCCTGCAGTCTGAAGGAGGGTAAAGCAGGAGCGCTGCTGGTTCAAGTTCAGCCCAAGCTATAAAGCGAGTCTCAAAATAGCAATAATGACAATGGCAAGGGTGGTGGCCAAAATCTAAAATGTGTCATCCATAGCTGCCTTTGAGCCAATGACAGTTGGGCTGAAGCCAGAAAAGTCCCGTGGCATTGGTAAATTCAAGTAAGCATCCCTTATTCAAAATGCTTGGGACTGAATGTATTTTGCATATCTGACTTTTTTCTGTTAATGTTTGAATATTTCATATCCCTGAGTTATCTTGGGGATGGGACCCAAGTCTAAACACGAGATTCGTTTATGTTTTTATATATACCATATAGACGCACAGCCTGAAGATAGTTCTATATAGCATTTAAAATAATTCAGTGCATGGAATAAAGTCTCATAGTGTGGAATTTTCCATCTGTGGTCTCATGTAGGTATACAAAAAGTCTAGGAATCTGGGATACTGTGAATTTTCAGATAATGAGTACTTAACACATACATCGGCCTTGACAAGTTCTACACTGTTGGCTTGGTGGGGTGGAACTGCTCAGGGAGACAGCATGCAGGGAGACTGCTCTTCTGCAAGCCCTGGTTCTACAGAGTTGTACAGTAAAGGGGTTGCTGGAAGGGAGTGTGGGCTCAAGGGCAGGCTTCTCTCCTTGAACTGACTGATGTGAACAAGCCACCACATCAGGGGTTGGAAGGTAAGAGATAGGAGAGACTCATCAGGGAGGACCCTGGGAAGACAGGAAGAGGACTGGCTACACTGGAGTTGGGGCCATTGCTCTGGTGGACAGACTATCACAACTAGGTGGGGACCCAGGCAGGTCCACTGTAGCCATAGCTGTCAGGCAGCCCGGTCAGTTTGTGGGCTTGTAAGAGAATTAAAGCCAGCCAAGGTTATGCAAGCAGACTTAGATAGCAGCTTGGGGTGGAAAGAGAGACACTTAAATCTGGCTCTAGGAGTATTTTAAAATCTTACACTATTATTTGCGTTTATGTATAAATGACTTTCTTCAGCTCTGTGCTAACTTTGTAGCAAAATTACACAGGGAATCTGCAAGGGGGTGATTTTGTAACATCTTTTTAACTTTTCTCAGTCGGACATCTCCGAGAAAAATTTTTATTTAAATGTAACACATGCAAAAATGTGCCCAAATTCCAAGTGTTTGGATGTATTTTCATAAAAGGAATGCCAGGTCAGGAAAGGGAACCAGAGTTGCTCCCAGAGTCAATGAGCCATTCCATCAGGCCTCTGCTGAGGCTGCACCCTGGCCCTGTATTTGGAAACCCCAGCTCTGTATTGAATCTGCTGCTACTGGCTGTGGTGGCTACTCCCTCACCCGGCAGCTTTTTCTCAACCCCACCTGTTCTTAGCTACTCTGTTCTGGAGTTTTCTTCCAGGAGCATCTCGTCCTCAAATTTTAGGAGTTTGTTGGGCAAGGTAGGAGATGACAGAAATTCAGATCTGAATGAGACATCTCTAATTGTGCCAATCTGGGTGGGAGGACAGGAAGCTAGTGCCTCTCAACTCACTATTTTGTTGTTGTTGTTATTGTTGTTGTGTTTGGTGCCAGGCATCTGGAAATAGAAGCCAAGTGTTGCACATGTGAGACACAGGTGTTGCTAATGTGAGACACAGGTGTTGTACATGTGAGACACAGGTGCTGCATATGTGAAACAGGTGCTCTACCACTAAGTACACCGCTGAGCCCCATTGTATGACTTTCTTAGCAACACTGAACTCTTTGAAGATTGATGGAAACTGCTGCCTCTCCCAGAAAAAGTGTACACACACAGGTTCCCAGATGTTTATGTCCAAATTCAGTGGGGATATCCCAGAATCTGAGGTTACCAAATATGTGGATTCAACACTCTTCTTTCTTTCTTTCTTTCTTTCTTTCTTTCTTTCTTTCTTTTCTTTTCTTTTCTTTTCTTTTGGTTTTTTCGAGATAGGGTTTCTCTTGGCTGTCTTGGAACTCACTCTGTAGACCAGGCTGGCCTTGAACTCAGAAATCCGCCTGCCTCTGCCTCCCAAGTGCTGGGATTAAAGGTGTGCGCCACCACCACCGCCCGGCAACACTTTTCACACTAAGTCATCAGTGGAACTGCTTCAGGAACAGGAAGAGTGACTGCCCATAGGGCCATCAACACAGTGATGGTCTCCTGTGTCATGTGCCTTCTCAGTTGAACGGTTAAGGGAGAAGCCAGGATGACTGATAAAGATACAATACCGTTCTCTATCACGCACCAGACACTTGACAAGTTTGATTTCTCGTTTCCTGCAGGAGCTAGGCAGAGACAAAAGCCTTCTCCCACTTTACTGATGAAGAAGAACCTGCCCCAGGCCCCAGCTCAAACACCAACAGTGTGGGATCTTCAAATCCTGTTAGTTTAAGCATCTGATGTTCTGTCCTTTATTCTAATGCCCTCTTCCCAGAGAGGAGAGAGAGAGAGAGAGAGAGAGAGAGAGAGAGACAGAGAGAGAGAGAGAGAGAGAGACAGAGAGAGAGAGAGAGACAGAGAGAGAAAGAGACAGAGACAGAGAGAGACATACAGAGAGAGACAGACAGAGAGACAGAGACAGACAGAGCGAGACAGACAGAGAGACAGACAGAAAGACAGAGAGAGACATACACAGAGAGAGAGACAGAGAGAGAGAGAGAGCGAGCAAGCGTGAGCTAGCCAGCTTTGGGTTCAGCCCTACAGATCCCCACAGTTGGCTGGGAGTTTCTCATGAAGATACTGCAGTGTACCCAGCCTCACTTGTGTGAAGTGACTCACCAAAGCCCTGCCATGCTGGGACTCCAGGGGACACAAATACACTTCCTGTGTCTTAGATAGAGCTCCGGGCAGTATAAGCTGGCAGGGCCACTCTCCGAGAGTGGCTCAAAACAGATAAAAAACTCCTCTAGTTCTGTATCCTGGGAAGAAAGAGCCACTGCCTGGGCTCACAGGACAGTTCTGTCACATGGACCTTAGTTCTGTCATCTGCAAAGCAGGCGTGGGAGCTGGAGTAGAGAATAGTACTAGGGCAGGGTCCTTCTTGCTGCGGCATCCGCATGCCTGGGAACCTGTGTGCTCCCCTATGAGAACAACTCTCACTCGAACGTGTAGCAAAAACTCCTGAATGGGGATTTCCCAGTTGAGAACCACAGATCTACATCAGGGTCAGTAGACTACAGCTACCAAGCAGCCCTGGCCAAGGCTTGTTTTTCACAGTTCACAAGCAAAGAACACTTTTTAATATTTTTAAGTTGTAGGGAGTAAATTTAACGTCCCGCTCTTTCAAAAGGCGACGCTGTGCTACATACAAACTATGACTCAGACTTCGGTGTCCATCAATTCGGTCCTACTGAAGTGCAGCCATTGTCTAAGCTGCTTTGGAGGATAGCATAGTTGCTTGTACATCAAGACATAGGATGCGGTTGGACTGCGCTTTGCCCGTTGGCCCACAAAGCCTAAAAAAGGTATTTACTATGTGGTGCTGTGGAGGTTCCGTGGAGGGAAGCAGTAGGGAGGGGGGACGAGGAAGGAGGAGCCACGGGAAGCTTTTTGGAACCAAAGGACTCCTGCTCTGGGCTGATCAGCCCTTAGCCTTCTGCATGTGGCTGTCCTGAAGGAGAACCTGAAGGTTTCTATTAAGCACTCAAGAGCTCTCGCCACCTATGCGCACACCTGAGACTTCATTGTTAGCTTACGGATGGGCCTTGGGGGCAAGTCTGCTCTCCCTGTGCAGAGGATAGGATTCAGGCAAGCTTTAATTTTGGTGGGGGTTTTCTGGGCAACAGGTTCTTAGCAGGGCTAATAACCTTCACCTCACCTTTAAAACAGCTGGGCTCCCCTTTCCATCAGGGCACCCGCTTTTCTTCCCCAAGGTGAACGCTCCCTGAAGGGTCACTTCACACCACATCTCCCAAACCCCATACAGCTATCCCAGGAAAATCCACAGGTCTGGGAAGGAATGTGAGCAGGCGGGAGAGGTATTTAGCCACCGTCATCAAGAAGAAAGCCCTACTTCTCAGAGTGCTGTAAGCTCCCTGACCCCCGACATTTTAATCCACTTCTGCCCATGAGCAAGAGGCCACACTTACTTCCCAGACCCCTCAAGGCCTCCTGCCTTCAGGGTTAGCCAAGCAAGTCTTGACTCCAGCCCTGGGATTCCAGGTATTTCCCCAGCCCCACCTCATCTAATTGCTCTCCAGTCAGCTAATCCTTGGCCACTCCCTCAGCTCCAGCCAGGCAGGGCACTTCAGTGTGGCCGGCAGAGCTTCTGAGACTTCCCATGGCACTGGGCCAAGCCCAGGGAAGCCTCTGGACTCCCCTTGCCCAAACCACATCCTCCTTGCCCTTCCCCACACCTCAAACTCTCCTCTGACTAACATTTCCAAACCAAGCGGAACGCAGGCCAGCCCAGACTCAGAAGCAGCAGACCAATTCATTCCCTTCCTGTCCCCAGCCCCGAGGACTGGTCAGATTCCCCTATGGGTGAAGTTCCCCCTATGGGCGAGCCAAACAACCAAACAACAGGGAGTTGTACCTAAGGTTCTAGCTCAGGACTAATTGTTTTAAGCAGGGCTTCAGCCTTGATTCAGAGAGAATCCATTACTGCAAGCGTGTTTGCATTTCTAAAGAGTGTTTGTACTTCCTAAGTTGAGCTAGCTTTCAACCCTGGGAAACCAGATGCAGTAAATACTTCTATGTTTTAATACCTCTGAGTAGGGGGGAAACTCTTAATTACAGAAATGGTCGCCCTAAGTAGTCCAGAGGGCAGTGAAAGAATGGACTGATTGTGCCTTCTCCATGCGGGGCATTGTAGGGAGCCACTGGCACTGATCCCCACTGTGGGTTCTCCTCTGAATCCTCTCTGAACCCCAGCCTGGGCCCTTCTCCCTTCCTATACCCACCCCCCACCCCGCCGTCCCCCTTCCCCATACTTTGTCTATATTAGGGACTGAAGAGCTGCTTTTCACAGACCCCACCAGGAGCTGGCTGTGAGCTTTGGGGCTCAGCTCTTATGGCTCCCCATTTCTGCTGGGTGACCAGAGAGAGGGAAGTTGCAAATAGTACTTTTGCGACTTCCCACTTCCGGCATCCAAAACCCTGATGGATCCTAGCTAGCCTCCCTACCATAGCCACACGTGCTCTGAGAACTTACAAGGTATCTGGCCCAAACTGAGCAGAGCCAGCACGGTAAAACAGACACCAAGTTTTAAAGACTGACTTAGTTCACACAAACGCATAGAAGATTAAAAAAAAAAAACAAACAAACAAAACAAAAAAAAAACAAAAAAAAAAACGCCGGGTGGTGGTGGTGGCGCACGCCTTTAATCCCAGCACTTGGGAGGCAGAGGCAGGCGGATTTCTGAGTTCGAGGCCAGCCTGGTCTACAGAGGGAGTTCCAGGACAGCCAGGGCTACACAGAGAAACCCTGTCTCGAAAAACAAAAACAAAAACAAAAAAAGAAGATAAAAAGACATGGATTGCTGCAGTGATTTTTAACTCTCATGCTGAGGCAGGAGCACAGAGAGTTTGAGACCAGCCTGGGCTACAGAGCCTCTGTAGAGCGGGACTAGTCTAGGCTACAGAGCCAGGCTTTTTCTGGGGGGTGGGGGGGAAAGCTGGGCGGTGGTAGCACACTCCTTTAATCCCAGCCAGCACTTGGGAGGCAGAGGTAGGTGGATTTCTGAGTTCTACTAATTTCTGAGTTCGAGGCCAGCCTGGTCTACAGAGTGAGTTCCAGGACAGCCAGGGCTATAGAGAGAAACCCTGTCTCGAAAAAGCAAAAACCAAACCAAACCAAACCAAACCAAACCAAATCAAACCAAACACTCCAAAAAAAACCCAATGGGAACAAAAATTTTTCATTGGTAACTTTTTACTATTGGTTACATGATATCAAAATTATAATTATTTGGATACCATTGATAACAAAATATTTTACACACATACCCCTCCGTCTTATGGGGGGGG
>JADRCD010206731.1:0-25733 GCA_019843815.1 Montemys delectorum
GAATTGAGGTGAGGGATTTTAGGGGGAGCTGAAAGGAGATGATGATGGAAGAATATGATCAAAACACATTGTATAAATGTATGAAATTCTCAAAGAATAAATGACAAAATAATTTAAAGATCTATCACATCAACTATCTATATACATGGATATATTTTTTAAATCTTTTCATACACAGGTGAGTTTTTTAAAATTTATTTTTTATTATTTTTAAAATTCTATATGTGCCCACTCAAATGCAGGTACCCACAGAAGCCAGAGGAATGGGATAGCTCTGAAGCTGGAGTTACATATAGGTAGTTGTGGTTCTTCCAACATGGGTACCAGGAACTGAACTCAGGCCCCCTGGAAGAAGAGCAAGAATGCTTAACAGCTGTCGAGCTTCCTCTCTAGCCCGGCGGTGATCTTCCTTTTTTAGAAATAATGTGAGACCACAAAGCTGTAAACTTCCTGCCAATGTCTGTTTGCCATTGCTGCGAGCTAATAACTAAGGCCGCATAATCTGAAAGGAGCTGATTCTGGCCTGCAGCTCAGGAGGCATCAGCCCACTGTGCCAGCATCTTCTCAGCTTCCAATGTGCTGCACTGTGCATGGGCCGGGGGAGCAAGAGGGATGTGAGAGTGTGTGGAAGAGATTGCACGTGAGAGATAAAGCAGGAGAAAGAATCCATCCTCATGATAATTAACCCATGTTCCCATGAAATTCACAGATCCTCCCGTGAGGTTGGTGCTCTTGGGATCTAACGGACTCATAAAGTCCCACTGAGCCCCCACACTGCTCTATTGGTAATGACTTGGTGGAACAAACCACATCCAGTTCCTATCCCTGCCTGATTTCTTTCAGTAGTTGTATTCTCTGGTGATAAATTTTCATTGTATGTAATATTCAGACCATACTCAGATTTCCCTGGATTTCCAGAGCCAGGTCAGGAATGTGCATTAAATATTATACGTTGCTTAGGTATTTTAATATCTAAAACAGTACCTTTATTTTCCGGCTCAGTATCTGTCTGATTGCTTCTCCACATTACCCACCCCTGCTTGTTCTCATCCCCTGTATTTTCTTTAAATTGGAACTTAGGACTAAGAGCCTGGGTAATTGCCAATTATGTGTATTCCAGAATAATTCTTGGGTGCAATGGTATGTTTCATTTAGCATTATGAACGAAGGCACAAGCCATATGGTGCCACCATGACTCAAGATCATTCTGTATGACTCCACTGATACCTGTCCTAGAAACTTATACCAGGTTACAGTGCCCAGAAGTAATTAGTCTGGGAGCAATGGGACTTGGCAGGACTGGACTCTGCCAAGATTTGCTGGACAATGACTGTCTCCTGGATCTTTCTGACTGGGTTATAGAATGCTCTATCAAGGGTTCAGCTTGGTGAGGTTATCTCCTGGGGAAACAGAAAGTGTTCTGTGGGACACTATTTAATGCAATACAGACATCATATTTCTCTTCATTCATTCACCTCGTGGCCAATCCAACCTCACAATCTTCCCTCGATTGATACTGATTGCAAACTGTAAAAGTGCACTTCACTCAATATTCCCTTTGCTCTTTAGGCTCATTGGGTGTTGTTCCTAGAGGAGGTGGGGGGTGGGAAGCTTTCCCCAATTAGCTGGAGTTTTGCTGCCCTGAGAAACAATTTTCCCTGAGGGAACAGGAAACACTTGACCCTTTAATCATCAATTTTCAAATATGGAAATTTGTTCATAATTTCAGTGATGACCACTGGTGTTTCCTTGCTTGATCTCTTTATTCATTTATTTATGGGAGGGGGCATGCACATGCAGTAGCATCAAGGTGGAGGTTAGAGGGCAACCTGTGGGAGATGATTCTCTCTTTCCTCCATGTGGGTCCCAGGGATCAAACTTGTTCCAATCAGGCTTGATTGAAGGTGGCAATGAGCCAACTCAGCACTCCTCTGCCTCTCTTTTTTCTGAGAATCATGAGCTCACAGATCCAGAGTAAAAATCCAGAGTGCTTCTGTGTGAACATATTATCACTCTGATAGATGCATGTTGAATTTGTTTTTCAGTTCTAGGATATTTTTAGTTGTAATTTTTAATTAAATTGTATCAGTTTGATATCAAAACTAAATGAAAACAAATATTTCCAGAGAACCTGACTTTTGGCCCCTCTCCCTAATCTGCATTGCCTCTTCCTAAATGCTTACACATTTCTGACAGGAATATAAAGGTATGGATGTTTCAGGGAATCGTTCTTCAGTTTCTTTGTACAGCTAAACCTGGGCGTGCATGTCCCTCATCTGGAAGTACCCAACACTACACATTTGCCCAAGAGAAGCAAAGACATGGCTTTGTTGTTGCTGTTGTTGTTGTTTTTAATTATAAGAAAATGGTCACAGTGGCCTCATGTTAGTAGCCTCCAACTGAAAGCAACCTCAGTATCCACTATCACTTAAAACCATGAGCAAACTGGCATGTGTTGTAATGTTACTCTGAAACAAGCAGGGATGACACGTACTGGCACACACCAGCTTGTGGATGATCCCAAACTGTGGGGCAACAGAACTGAACACAAATGCACATGTCTAAAGCAGAGATATAGTCATGCCTCCCTCAGGACCCTTTATAACAGAGATGGTCAACCTGTGGCCTGTTTATTAGACTCACCTAATAATAATTGGTCTGGCCAGGCTGACAAAATGGAATGAAATCCTTGGAGTGGGCTGAGTGCCTTAAA
Organism: Montemys delectorum; assembly: GCA_019843815.1. Lineage (NCBI taxonomy): Eukaryota > Metazoa > Chordata > Mammalia > Rodentia > Muridae > Montemys > Montemys delectorum. Next base: position 2,714 of record JADRCD010206731.1, read on the forward strand.
GAGAAGAGATATGTTTTCGTAGTCCTAGAAGCAGGAAGGTCCATGGCCAGCAGGCTATTTAGTACGGTCAGGTTCGGGTAAGGCTTTATCTTGATTGCAGACTTTGTATTCCTATTGTGTCCTCACGAGGCGCATAGTGGGGAGATGGACACAGAGACTCAGAGACAGAGAGATCTGATGTTTCTTTTTTATAAGAACACTAAGCACATCATGGGATTCTCTACCTTAGTGACTTCATCAAAGCTACTTACTTCCCAAAAGCCAAATCTCCATCTATCACACCACAGATTCAACATAAAGATGGGGGTATCACATTTTGCCTGAAGAACCTAGTGCCATAAAATGGGCACTGGCCAAATCTCATCTCTAGGGATGCTGATTCTGCTGATTAGGATTGGAACTGGCATTTGTATCATTTTACACTTGATTGTCACATGCAGCCAGGATTGAAGACCTCTGCTGTGTACCTCGTGTTCAGGTTGAAGACTGTTGGCCATAGCACCGACACATGTCAGGATCATGTCAAAATGCAGACTCTCTGACCCCATTCCAGACCTAGCCATTCAACCCTGTCTCTTAATAAGAAGACCCCAGGACCACATGCCTGCCCTACTATTTTAAAAATGGTGGTCTGCAGCCTCCTGCACAGATGTGGGACTACTCCTCCAATTGATTCTAGGTTGAATCTAAATGGTTAGGCATTTTGTCATCAAACCAAGTTTCTGCCTTTTTCATCCGAGAAGCCTGTCAAGGTGGTTCGATCTTGCCTTCAAGTAACTGTACTTCAGTGTAAGAACGTACACATTCCTTGTATATCATTGCCTTTTAGTAAACCAGAGAAATCAACAAGTATAGCCAATATTAATGAAAAAGTCAGGATGGATTTTGAAATTATATTACCACTCCAATAGGCCGGTTACAGTGATTGATCATTTCCTGACTTTCAAGGAGACTCTCAAATCCACGATGAAGCAGAATATGCGTTGGCATTCTAGTTACAAAACCAGAGAGAAACAGCACCTAGCACCAAGCATGAATATGGTGAAGCTGATGAATAATAACTCAGTAAAGCAAGGAAGCAAGAATCAGCAGTGCTTAAATAGATAACAATTTGTAACCTTTAGCGTAACCCTATGATAGGACACCAGAGGATCTCTGAGGAGTTTGTGTCGAGTACAGTACTAGTACTGCAAAGCTGACTAGTAGAAATCTTACTAGATATATAGCCTTACCTGGTGTTCTAGAAGTAAATCCAAGGCATTGCTACCCATCAAGATCATCATGTGAATGTGGCTCTGGCATTGACCTGCCTTTCCTGCCCGGCAGACACACAAGAGGGTAGGTTTCCACTTTTCCATCACAGAAGCCTGGGACAGTCACATGCTTAATTTTCAGGAAGGGCTAATTTCCCAAAGCTTGATGTCTATAATACCTCAGTTCAATATAGCCATATATTTAAATCCTAGAGTCTGGGACCATTTCTGCTTCTGGAAATTGCTCTTCTCATTTTTCCTCTAATCTCCAGTTGGTAACATCTCTTCTGCTAATATAAAATGACTAAACTGTTTGATAAGATGTATGAAGGGAACTTTCTGGTTTAGTTTATAGGAACATTGTATTATGTGCAATAAGTTAAAAGTAAAGGGGGAAGGGTCCAGCTGTGTTAAATACCTATGTGTGTCTACAGAAGTATATAAACCCATCTTCCCAACAGGGGAGCCTCATCAAGGATTTGGATTTACCTTTCAGTTACCAAATGCTGAGGGCTGGCATTCATATAATTAGTTATCAGATTCAAAACAACAAGTTCTCATTGACTCTCTGCAGTATGCCCAAGAGAAACATATTTGAAACTAAAAATTTTTGCATTGGGTATGTGTAATGAGAATTTCTAGTCCCAAATTCCCAGTTATAGGATAAAGACCTTGCTATTTACTGGCTCAGTTTAAAATAATTTAGAGTGATTTATTGTGTATCTTTTCCCATTTATCTTCCAAAACAACATCAGAAGACAGTGAAAATTTCCCCTTAGATTGTATATAGGAAAATATATTTTACATTAGCAAAATAATGGACACACAGAGTTATTAACTCTCTTTTGAAATAAAAAAGTTTTCTATTCTTAATAAAAGTAATAAATATTCTTCTTGTTCCCAACATGATACTTTTATTGATGATTTGGGAATTTTGCATCATATTCTCCCATCACACTCACTTCCTAGGCCTCCCAGGTCCACCCCCTTCACCCTGTGACCATCACTCTCCCCAAAAAAGAAGAAACTAAATAAAACATCCAATTTGTGTTGCCCATATACTCACCGGAGCATGGTCAAACTCCCAGTGGCCAGCCACCTAAAGAACACTGAGCTCTTCCGCAATCCTGGCCCTGCCAGGAGCCTTCCACTGCGGAGAGCTACACTAAGCAACCTTATCACAGTTTTTAATAATTCTCTTCCTGTCTAAACTACTACTTTGGGGGACAGGGGGAGCATTTTACAGAAGAATTCTTTTTGTCTTAACTGTGAGTCTGCAGTCATTGATATCACTGCAAAAGTAGCTTCTTTACCTTTTATAGTCAGCAGGAGCATGGATCACAGACTCCTACATGGGTCTCTGACATTTTCATAAGCCACGGACTTCAGCATGGTCTCCAGTGGCAGTTCAGACCACAAGTATCAACATGACCATTTGCTGTAGCCCTGGCCACAGACACCAACATAACCCTCAGTAATAGCACAGGCCAAGAACATCAACATGGTCTCCATGTCAACATGGGCCATGGATACCAATATGGTCTCCAGAGGTAGCCTGGACTACAGGCATCAACATTGCCCGAGGTGGCAGCGTAGACCAGAGACATCTGTATGGGCTTCAGTGGTTACAAGAACTGTTGACATCAACATGCCACACCCCCAGCAGGACCATGGACCCAGACAATGTCCTGGTGGCAGCCTGGACCAAGGACATGAATGTGGCTTAAGGCGCCACAAACCAGGAACATCTGCATGTCCTTTGGTGGTAACGTGGGTCACGGGCATCAACACAAACCCTGATTGCTGCAGGAGTGCAAGCATCCACAAGATCCTCCTGGCTGCCACACACTTCCATGCCTTCAGGGCTCAACCTTTCAGTATATAGCCTTCCAGCAGTGCTGTTGCTTCCCCATCCTCATCCCTGCCCCACTATCTGCCTCAGGGCAAGCAGCATGAGCAACAGCAGCTGCATGTTGGGGGCTAGCCTGCCTGTGAGCCTAGGACTGATCTGGTTCAGCAGGGCAAGCAGCACAGGCTGTTCTGCAAGCTCTCCAATTTCATGAGTCCACTTTTAAAAAGCATCTTTGCATCAAGAGTTGCCTGTCTGTCTGTTCTGGAGCCACTCCTTTCCCACCACCATGTCACCCATGGAGCCTCAGGGTCTCTCATCTTTGTTTTTGTTCATAAAGATACTTCTTGAAAAACAACCAAGACTTGAGAAAATGAGAACGATGCAAAGCAAATCTCCATAAGATCTCGAAGAAATGTTTTATGCATGTATAAAAGTATATTTCATGTATAATTCTACACAGCATCTTGTTCTCTACTTTATTCACAGGAAAAAAATAGTCTGAATTCTTTAATTCTTTAATATATTTTTACTTCTTAAAGATTATCCTAGATTATCATCTTACTATTATTACTATTATTATTATCATCCTTTCAGTGATACACAGTACTCCAATCATGCATTTAATCATAATGATAAATCTACACTTAAATTATTCTAGATTTTTTTGTCATTAGTTATGTTATAATAAATAGGATATAGATAATAGTGTCTCTTTAGAATAGAATATTAGAAGTAAAGCTGATAGGTCAAACAATAGGTACATCTATAACTTTTATGTATAATTTGATTTTTTTTCTTACTTTTTTTTTAATGCTGGGATTTGAACTCAGGACCTTCAGAAGAGCAGTCAGTGCTCTTAACCACTGAGTCATCTCTCCAGCCCTGCTTTTTTTTTTTTTTTTAAAGAGGGATCGTGTTTCTTTTGTTCTTTCTTTCCTTCTTTCTTTATTAAGACTTATTTATTAATTTTATGTATGTGAGTACACTGTAGCTCTCTTCAGACACACCAGAAGTGGGCATCAGATCCCATTACAAATGGCTGTGGGCCACCATGTGGTTGGTGGGAATTGAACTCAGGACCTCTGGAAGAGCAGTCAGTGCTCTTAATCTCTGAGCCATCTCTCCAGCCCGATGCTTTGTTTTTGATTCTTAAGCAGTGTACAAGGTACATTTCAGAGTGGGTGTCACCCACTGGCGTCTATCTAACAAAAGTAACTTTTTTTTTCTCCCAAGCAGTTGGTTGCTCCTCTGGATTATTCCTATTAGAACACAAACATACTGTCTTTCTTATCAGTACCAACAATACAATCTTTCACATATCTTGAAACAAACAAACAAAAAATCCCTTATGAGCAATTGCTGTCTTGACTATTGTCATATTTGTCTGCTTTTTACCTTGAAATTTCTAGAAAACCATAATGTCTAAACTTGCTGTCTTGTGTCTTTCTTTTTCCATTGTTTGTGGTCTTCTCTGGCTGTGATTATTAGCCATAATGTCTAAACTTGCTGTCTTGTGTCTTTCTTTTTCCATTGTTTGTGGTGTTCTCTGGCTGTGATTATTAGCCCTCCACATCCCCAGAGCTTCATCTCAGCAGGTCACAATGACCCTTGCTCTACATTGTAATGAGAACTGAGTATTCAGTGTATCCTGCTTGACAGCAGATCTGTCCATTCTTCTGGAATCCTTGCCTTCAGGTGGTCTAGATGACATCATGCCCTATTCTGACCTTACAGGCTTCCCTGTGTCACCTGATTTTCCTGTTGTCTTCCATCTCTACAACGGTCCATTGCCTTCCATGTCTATAATGCCTTGAAGTTCCCAGGACTCAGGATTCAGACCAGAATCCTGCCAGTGCCCTGAAAAATCTTATTCCATGGCATTAAATACTGTCTCCACCCTATGATTCCTAAGTAGTCCCTGGCCTTGATTGCTTTTCAAACGTAAGTCTTGTGTGTCAAATTTGCTTGGCATCTCTGCTCAAAGACTGAGGAGCATGGAATAAATCATTCCCAATTTGGTCTTTTCCTTATGCCTTCTTGCATTCTCCTCGGTTCAAGCACCAGTCCATGCACCCAACTCTCCACAAAACACTGTAGACTCATTCTTAGCTGCATTCTTCTGATCCCACTTTATGTCCAACCATTAAGAGTATTATGTGATCTCCCATTAGAATGTATCCAAAATCTGACCACTTCTACCTCTAACAGCCATTCTGTATGCCATGATCTCACATCTATTCTTTTAATAACCTACATTTCCACTTAGCTGTCCAGAGAACTACAGGGCCTGCGCTTACCAAATTGGACCAGCCCTCTGATCAAACCCTGCAATGGCTCTTATATTACCAGACTTTATAAGCCACATGTGAACCCCCAGCTGGATGCATGTAAAATGCATGTGTGCACGTGCACACACACACACACACACACACACACACACACACACACACATCCTTCTGGCCTTTTGCTGCATTTCTGTGCCCACAGGCAGATAATTCTGAGAAACAGAGCAGAATCTACAGACTTATGTGTACATTTTGTCTACATAGCTATTATTTACTAAAAGAAAATAAATTATATAAATATTTCCCAATAAATGATTTATGAAGTCTGAACTTCCAGGTTCTTTATAAAACTTTCATTCTGATATACATATAGATAGATATATGGATATACATGATCTAGATCATATAAACAAAGATAGAGATACATATGGATTTAAATATATAAAGAGAGAGGGACTTATTTCAATGGCTTACAGGCTGTGGTCTAGTTAGTTCAACAATGGCTGTCTATCAATGGATATCTAAGAATCCAATAGCTGTTCAGTCGATGAGGCAGCCTATCTAAGCTGGTCTTCAGTATACCCAGAGGAAATAGGCTTGAACTCCAGTGAAGAGATGGACTTGCTATTGAGAGGGAGAACAAGTGGGCAAAGGGAGAGAGAGCAAGCTTTCTTCTTCCATGCCCTTTACATAGGCTGCCAGTAGAAGGTGTGGTTCTAATTAAAGATGGATCTTTCCACCTCAAAGATCCAGATTAGAAGTCTTCCCAGTTCAAATGATTTAATTAAGAAAAAAAAAATCCTTCCCAGATGTGCCCAACCGTTTGGATTTTAGTTAATTCCAGATGTGGCCAGGTTAGCAACTGAGAATAGCCACCACACTATCCTACAAATGCCAACAGCTCCAGTACCATTGTTGAGCTTTTTCTCTGTTGCCTATACAACAGGGGAAGCCTCCTGAGTCAGTCAGGTTTCTCTGAGCAGTATACTTTAAAGGAGGATATGCTATCTCAAACATCAAAAGAGATACAAAACTCACAGTTCTGTGTTATTGAGGGACAGTACAAAGCCCAGTAACTCCTTGGCTTTTGAAGAAAATGTCATGTTCCCCAGGCCACTAGACCCTTCTAATGTCACCAGCCAAAGCCTTTGATTTTTCTTCAGTGTTATCTCCTGCCCCCTGGCATGTACATGTCCCATCAGGGATCTAAGGCACTTATACTTACTGCTTAGTATGTCAGTAAGACACATGTCAGCATGGTGCCCTGTAAAGCCCCACAGAGAGCAGAAGTAACACAGCCTGTATTGTCAATCCTCCTGCTGATTAAGAGCAAACTTCCTGGTGTCCTTTTCTAAGTAAGTATTAAGGGGAAGAGGCACCCAGAAGACCAACAGCTCTGCCCAAACGGCCAAGAGCACCCAGATGTCACTCAGTAAGGGCTGCTGCACATGCCTATGACCTGACTGGCTGCTATCTCTATGAGTTTGAGAAGGGCCAGAAAAGTCAGCTTTTAAACAAATTCCCAGGTGTCTCTCTTGCTAATACTTTTGGATCCTAGTCCGAGAGTCAATAGCTTTAGAATTTCTGTCTAGGAACTAACTCTGATCTGGGACTTGGATGAGAATCTACTACTCTCTACCGAACAATTCAGGTATGTGTTACCTAGACCTTGAGACTTCTCCAATTCCATAAATTAATAATTTTGCAATTGTTTGAACATGAATGTTCCCATAGGATCATATATTTGCAGTCTCCAGCTGAACAGTTTGAAAGGATTAGGAGATGTGGCTTTGTTAGAGAAGGAGTGTCACAGGGAGTGGGCTTTGACATTTGAAAGATCCAAGCCAGGCCCAGTGTCTCCTTTGCCTGCTCCCTGTGGATCAGGACATAGTTCTTAGCTGTTTCTCCAGTGCTATGCCTGCCTACACACTACCATGGTCCCTGACAAGATGATAATGGACTAATCCTCTAAAACTATTAGCAAGCCTCCAACTTTTATGAGAATTGCCTGGGTCATGGTGTCTCTTCACAATAACAGCACTTTAACTAAGATAAATTGCTCATAGACTACCTGGCTATATTGCCTCTAGAGTCACAATTTACCTATAATAAAGATAGCTGTGTACTATGATAACTTGTTTGTTCTTCTAACTTCTCTGCCCAGGAAAATAACTGTGCCCACTGTGTTTTCAGATGTTAAGTTTGCCTCTTGGCTCTGTCCTCTAAGATCTCAGAATCGGCCATAAAAAGAGGCCTACATAATGCAGGTGACTTCTCCTGTTGGAGTTCTCATAAGAATCCTCAAACCAGACAACTGGTTTGAGACATCTAGAAAGCATGTAGTAACCTGATCCCCACAACTAATTCTGTTCTTCCTACATCCTGGAGGGATCAGAAACAGTAGAATCCCTCAGTTCCACCCACACAATGAAATGCAAATCTCTCTTGGAATAGATTTGAGAACACACTGGGAAATACAAATAAGGTTGTTTTACGATTGAGCAGTATATACAATATAATATTTATATAAATATATTATTTTATATATTTATTTTTATATTTATATATTTGTTTTATTTATATATCATATATTATATACAGATAGGCAGTCTACTAGGAATTTTTCTTTAATATAATAATATAATATATTAAAATAAATGTTATTAAATATATAATCATATAATATAATACCATGTATTATATGTATAATACCATGTATTATATGTATAATACTATGCATTATATTATATAACTATATGTTATATGTTGTTATATGTTATATGATGTTACATGTTACATATTATATGCTACATGCTACATGTAATATGTTATATGTTTGTTATAGATGCACATATATAAATTTCTTTTTTCTTTTATTATTAGATATTTTCTTTATTTACATGTCACATGATTTCTCCTTTCCCAGTTTCCCCTCCAAAACAAAACAAAACAAAACAAAACAAAACAAAAACAAAAAAACAAGAACAAACTCCTGTTGCCTCCCTCCTCCCCCTGCTTGCCGCTCCACCTTCTATCACTTATTGGCCCTGGCATTCCCCTACACTGGGGCTCAGAACCTTCACAGGGCCAAGGGCCTCGCCTCCCATTGATGACCGACTTTGCAATCTTCTACTATACACATGCTGCCAGGGCCATCAGTCCCACCATATGTACTCCTTGGTTGGTGGTTTAGTCCCTGTGAGCTCTGAGGGTACTAGTTAGTTCATATTGTTGTTTGTCCTAAGGGGCTGCAAACCCTTCAGCTCCTTGGGTCCTTTCTGTAACTCCTTCCTTGGGGACTGTGTACTCAGTTCATTGGATGGGTGTGAGCCTCTACTTCTGTATTAGTCAGGTATTGTCAGAGCCTCTCAAGAGACAGCTATATCAGGCTGGATTGTCCTTCCTTCAGTCTCTGCTCCATAGTTAGTCTCTGCAACTCCTTCTGTGGGTATTTTGTTCCCCCTTTTGAGAAGGAATGAAATGTCTGGTCTTCACTATGCCCAGAATCCTGAGGAAGTAGGCTCACACGCCAGTGAAGAAATGTACTTACTATTGAGAGAGAGAACAAGCAGCCAAAGTGAGGGAGAGCAAGTTTTTCTTTCATGATCTTTACATATATACATATGTGAGTGTGCATACACACATACATACATAAATATTCACCTCTTCCTGCTTCTTGAATGGCAGTGTTACCAACTACTTCATGCCATCATGGTAGCTAGTCAAGACAAACCTTTCATTCCTTAGGTTGTTCTTATTGGGTATATGACTGCTCGCCATGGGACATGCACTGTGTGGCACGGGCTGTATCCATATGACTGCTCGCCAGGGACATGCACTGTGTGGCATGGACTGTATTCATATGACTTCTTGCTATGGGACATGCACTGTTTGGCACGGGCTGTATCCATATGACTGCTCGCCATGGGACATGCACGGTTGAGCCTTTCAGTAGTGACTTTGCAAGGCTGCCTAGTCTGTGATTGCCAGTCTGCTTCTCAATAGACAGGAAGAGTGATGCCATCGTGGCTAGATGCTATACGTGGCCTTAATGTAAACTTTCCTGGCCCACGGATGATCTGACTCCTGCTGCTGTGGCTAACCAGCTTGCTGAGAGGTGTCTACCAACCCTGGACAGAACAGTAACAAAGTCATTTCATGGAACTCATTACACTATGGAGTGTATGATTGTTTTTCTTTCTACAGTGTATATGGTTCCTAAATATGTTAGGCATTCACTGGTCACATTGTTTCCCATAGTCATACCATCTGTGAACTTAACAGCACACATTATCTGACATGAGGTCCTATGCGGGATAAAAGCCTGGTCCCATGCTCTGGGAATTACTAGCTACTATGAATCCCATTTGCCCAAGCAGTTGTTATAGAATAGAAGAATAGATTGTTGAAGTTTCAAAAACAGCACCAGAAGACTCATGCCTTTCTTTTAGAAACTGGAGTTGCTTCTACTCATCAACAAATAAGTCTTTCCAAGTGAGAATACTCAGACCTGGCACAAAGGGATGAATACAGGAGTGGCTCCCCTGTCAAGTGAGGATACTCAGACCTGGCACAAAGGGATGAATACAGGAGTGGCTCCCCTGTCACACCCTGGACCTGGACGTTGAAGACTATTTGTCTTCCCTGCACTGAGTCAGCACTCAAGGAAAGACGGTACTGTTCTGCCTAGGGTGTCTGAATAATATCTCTGAGAAGTAACTTGGTAGGTTGTACATTGTGGCCCAGAGGCCTGTATACAAAACCCAGTAAACAATGACCAGTAAATATCTAGACATCTCTGTCCACACCACATGCTCAGTGTGCATCTCTGTATCCCAGTCATGATTTGAGGTGTGTTGTATAAGCAGCCCACATATATAATTTGGAAGCAGATGCTTCCAAATTATAAGCATCAATTTGTAAACCAGGTCCAAATCTTTTCTTCCTTTGATTATCTTAAGAGGCTTTAGATGTGAACTGAGGAAGAAAATGTCAACAAAACTAGGTGCTAGGTGAGTCAAACTTGACACTTACTTGTAACTTTAATTTTTTTCAAACCTTATTTTCAATGATGGTTCTCAAACACTTCAACCTCCCTTGTAGCCCACCACCCACCAGAGGTAGTGGAAAAGAAAGGAAAGAAGGGAAGTGGACCTGTTTAGAAAGGTTCTTTGGAGCAACTCCCTTCTGTGTTGTCTGGAAATCAGCAGCTCAGCTCACAGGTTAGCAGGCAGCAGCTCGATCCACTTGCAAACACTTCACAGACACACCAGCAATCCAGTTCTGTAGAGTCAGGTTAGCAACAGCAGTGGCACGACCTAGCAGAGATGGCCCGGCCTCAGCCTCAGCTCAAGTCAGCAGGAGGGACCAGGAGGGTCATGGAGAAGTTCTTAGCTGTGACTCTCTCAGAGAAGCGAAGATCAGCAAAGACTCCAGACCTACAAGTATTGCACAGCCAGCTGTACCAGCAAGCCAAGCTCTGTCTCTGGCACCCTGTGGAGTCCTAGTTATACCCTCCAAACATCCACATGTTCTCCACATGCCTTACCTCAGCACAGGTCTTGCCTCAGCACATAAGTCCAATCAAGTCCCAGTCCTTCGAGCCCCCACAAATGCAGCTCAACTATGCAAATGTAAGGCAGACCAATGCATGTGTGTTGTTAGCAAAGAATCCTTCATCGCATGTCCTTTCACATGTTTTCTTTAGCAGAACATCCTCTCTCCTGTGTCTGCTTCAGTGAAATGTTCCTTCACAAGTCTGCCTTAGTCTTTCACCCGTGTCCTTTTCAGGAAAACACTCCACGTGTTTGCCCCAGCAAAACACCATCCAATACAACTGACTCTCCAAAGAGCCCTTCAGTTTCCACTTCACTTACTTGTGCCTTAAGGACCCATTCAAACCAGTCTGGAATATAGTATCTTCTAGGTGCTTCGGAAATGTGTGTGTCCAGTAGTAGAAAGTTAAAAGAATAAGAGACTAAGATGGAAGATCATTAAACTCAGCCATCTCAGAAATATAGATTAAAATCACCCTAATAAAGTAAGGAGACACAAGCAACTGAGATGCAGGCTGAAGCAAAGAGATCATGAAGCAAGGAGCGCTCATTACGGGAGAGTGCTGCTTCCTGGCTTGCTCCTCATGGCTTGCTCGGTCTGTTCTATTATTCAACCTAGGGCCATTTGCACAGGGGTGGCACCTTCCACAGTGTGCTAGGCTCTCCCACATTAATCATTAATCAAGAAAATGTCCCACAGACTTACCAACAGGCCAGTCTGATGGAAGCATTTCCCACCTGGGAAGTTTCTTTTCCTAGATAATTCCACTCTAACTTGTGTCCAGTGGCAAAAACAAATTTAAAAAGAAATCAAAACAGAAACAAAACAAAATAAACACACAACACAAACGAACAAACAACCCAACAGGACAGCCTCTGACTTCCCTGAACACATACGTGGTTAATGGTCCTACTTAACCTTTAGCTGGGAGAATGTTCAAGCTACCATGATATCTAGAAAAGAAGAATGGACATAGCTCTTAGGGGCATAGAGTGGCTGATGCTACCTCCTCCGGGGACCCTGCTTTATGATTTCCTCTTTTGAATAGAGAGCAAACCTAATTCCATCTATATGAACAGTGCAGCTATGTTAAATTTGAGATATGATGTGTGGACACAATGGAATATATTATCTTAGCCGAATAGCCTAAGATAGAGGTGTTGGGTTGTTTCTGAACTCCACATCTCTGCTTCCAGATCTCCTCTGTTCCCTTTCATCCAGCCAAGTTCATGTTAGATGACCACAAGGGGAAGCACATAAGGCAGACTCCAGTGTCAGAGGAGGCTGGCTGCTTTCTTCCCTTGACAATGGGAGCAGAATACTTGTAACAGGGCTGAGTTGTGTGCGCTCCAGCTGTGACAGCCTGGGCGTGGTTTCAGCAAGGCAGCATTGAGAGTCTGCTCATGTCTGCCAAGGGACAGTGGTAGCTTCCCAGAGTTTGGTAAGAGGTCCCTACTTTGTTTTTCATCTCTTCTAGCTGTTTTCACACCAATGCTTTGTATTATATATTCTCTGCTGCCTAAAATCTATAAAGTGGTTTCTGCTTTCCTGTTTGGATACTGAATGATAGAGATCTCTCCATGTCACAGTACAAGCTTCCTTGTTCTAGAGTTTTGTTTTTGTTTGAAAGAATAAATTGTATTTTCATGAGAACCCCCCAGTGAGTAGTTAGTTGATATCTATCTTTCAGTAGGAGCAATAAGGACATTCCCTTTTTAGGAAAGAATGGTCCAGGATTTTACTAGGCGATATTTGTTGTGTCTTCACAATTGGAATCACACATGCTAACACTTTTATTCAGGAAGCCAAACGGCTGAATTAGGAATAGGACTAAACTCCACTGGAATCCAGAGTGTGTCTATCTGTAGCTCGTTATTTATTGTTTTCTTTTTAAAAGAGTATTTTAAAGTATTGTTTATGTATGCCCTGGCTTTATATTTTCAAATGGATTAAGCACCTTGAGGCTTGCTTTTTCTCCAGTCTATGAAATAATATAAACGTGTTGGGAGATCATAGCTTTCCCCGCTGTGGGTAACATCAACTGAATATGTCATTCACCTGATAGTGTAAAAAGAGCCTCAGCTCCTCCATGCCATCACGTGACTAGAGCTTGCGAAGGAGTTAGTCCCATAGCTAGCAGTCAGTTCTCACCAGTTCAGTTGATTTTATTATTGAGCCTGCTCAGCATCCCTTTCGTGGGAGGAATGGCTACAATCTTCTAAATGATTTGTAGGCAGTGCTACCTATTCAGTTACATGCATATTGGAGGACTGCCCACACCCTCCCATTATTCTCCATCCCTTGAGGCCTCACCGGTCTCCTCTCTAATAAGCAGTAGTCTGCCTCCCCTTGCTGGAGACAGAAGGCCTCAGCTATGAAGGTCAGCTCTGCCATTGCCCAAAGCTCTGCCTGTTGGGTTATTTGCCTCAGCTGTCTGGCTTTCTCAACTTTTAGGTGTTCAGATGATGTTCCCATACTACTCCTTGTTTCCTCAATTGTTTTAGTATTCTAAAGTGGGGAAGGCATTTGCAATCGCCAGGCCAACTTTCAATGGCTTCCCCTAGCAGGATTTCTCTCCAGCAGGTCCAGGCTGTCATAGCAACTTGATGTGTGGCAGGAATTCTCAAACATCCACAAGCATTTTGCCTAATAGTCCCACAGCACCAAATCCTAAAATGAGCCTCCAGTCTCCTCCAAGCCCCACAGGACATATGTTCTATCATCTTGAGCACAATCCCATGAGACAGAAATCCATGTCAAATCCATTGGCCCCAAAAGGGAAATTCTATTTAAAGGTTAAAATCAAAGCTGCTTTAAAAAAAGGAATGCTGTTGTGTGGTCAAGTTCACTGTCAGCCACATTAACAAAATGTCTTAGTAACAGTAATCAGCTAGTCCTGGTAAGACACACCAATAGCCAAATCCACTTCTGATTACAAAAGACTAAATGTTGTTGAATCACATCGCTTATGTGTGGGGCTGAATTCTAGAAGATTCACGTGGGTTATATTTGTAAATACTCTGCTCAAATGTCGGGAGGCTTGGAAGGAACACTTGTTTTCTTTTTGGATTTCATCCCTGGTGACACCTAGCATTTGCATCCATTTCTAATACTCTGTACAGAACTGTAAAGGCTGAGTACTTAATACATGTCATGATCATCTAAGATAAGATGACTCTGCTTGGCTAACTTTCTAGGTGGCTACATCTACACATGAGTTTAGAATTGAATCATCAGCCACATGTGTAACACTTTTTCATTACTGAGGATTAAACTCAGGACTGCATAGAGACCAGGCCAATCTATTCCCAAGCCTGTCTTTATTTTTTATTTTGAGACAAGATCATGCTAAATTGACCAGGCTGCTCTTGAACTTGTGAAGTTCTTGTCACAACCTACCTAGTAGTAAGGATTATAGACCTAGACCACATGACCAAGCCAATTGGAAATAGGTTTTAAATGGTCAAAACAGAAGGAACAAAAGCTCATCCTCAGCCCAGGGTGACACATTGGAAATCACTTAGTGCTTACATTTTTCTTACTAGAATTCCACATACAAGTTGTAACTTGCAAGAGAATCTCTCAGGAGCTCTGGTTTTGACATGATCACAGTATTAATTTTGCCCTTATGACACAAATCCACTAGGTGAGATCCAAAGAAACCCCTAGACTCCTGGGTCTCCATCAGTTTTATTCAGAAAACTCCATTCCGTCTCTTCCATCCTTATCTCATTTGACTGCCAGGGTACCAGGGACCCTTTGCTCATCTATGAGCACATTTTGGGACAGACTCACTCTCTGGGGGAAATTCATACAGCAATCTGGGCTTAATTAGTTCATTATAAGTGAGACAGACTTTTAAAAAGTTGCTCAAGAAGGGCTTCCCCACTCCATCTGGCATGGGACCTGTCTTTCTTGGAGTCCTAAACCTGGCACCAGCTGTCCTTGTAAGGAGAACTCTGAAACTGTATGCTCTGCTCTGTAACCTCTGGCTCCAGTAGCTGAAGAAGAATAAAGAAAAGAGGAATACAGGCTGGAGAGATGGCTCAACCGTTAAAGGCTAGGCTCACAACCAAAAATATAAGAAAAGAGGAATACATTTTAAAACCGAGTGTTTTCTATCTACCCAAGGAGGAGGGGAATTGAGGAAATGCCTTCTTAGTATATCTAATTTGAATTATCTACCCAAATCCAGAATTGTCTCCTTCAGCCACTGAGCCCTTTCAGAGAAAGGGAAGAGACCATACACCATTACCAGCAAGACTAAACTCACAAGTGCTGAGAAATCCTCACGTTCTGCTTTGACGCTACATTGACGTTCCATGGCATGAAAAGGGGCTGGTTTCCTAATGTGGAGCGGAAATTTATGCATTCTAAGTAAGCTAGATTTTAAACATTCTATTTTAAGGACCTCCTTGTCTTCTAAGAGTGGAACTAGCTGAGATTTTCCTTAATTCAAGGTGGATAAACAGCTCTGTTTTCACATGACACACCACAAAATCTAAATGATGGTTAAACAGAGTTTCCCATTAGAAAATACCTCAGTTCATTCAATAACAAATACGAACAAATGAGTGCCTAGTACCAGGCCCCCTAATAGGAGCTATGAACCCAGGACTAAGCAGGAGCAAAGCTCCTCCTGGTCCTCATGTTGCTTTTCTGAATGGCTTCTGGATTGAATTAGAACATCACAAAACCGACCTTCCCTAAACGGGCGTGGTCACCAATGTGTTAAAAGAAAAATAATAATAATAAAAAATCTTATGCAAAGAATTCCTGCAACTCCCCCTCAGCACCAGTACCTTGAATTTTTTATTTTTATTTTATTTTATTTTATTTTATTTTATTTTTACTGTTATGCTGACTGTAATGAATGAGCTTTAAATTCATGCTTTCCCCATGGAAATTGTTTCCTCTGGAAACCATTTTGCCAAAGAAAAGAAATCATCTTTTCTGGGGAGATTCAGACACAGAGCTGGGAGTGATTCTGGCAGGATGAGCTCGGGAGGGAAAGGATATTAGCAATTGGAAAATGGGTTCTTGCCAGAGGCTCTGTGTGATGACATTAGAATCGACATGATGGAATTAGACTGGGGGTTCTCTGCGGGTCTGGTTAGGCTCAGAGCATCCAATAACCCACTGACATGGCTGCGAGACAGCTATGGCGGTCCTTTATTATCTCGGGAATGGAAATGTTATTTTGAAATCCATGGCTTCAGGAGATTGACAAGATTAGCTCTTGATTCTAAGGGATGGCTACTCTGCTATCACACCTGTTCCAGCCCCTCCGTACAGTACCTTTCTTCGATTTTAAAAAGGACCCCAGGACAGCCTCATTGCTCTAGGGAAAGAGGAAGGAAGGGGAGAGGTAGGAAGAAGAGGGGAAAGGGAGAAAAGGAAGGAAGAAAGGATGGAGAGATGGAGGGAGGAAGGGAGGGAGGGAAGAGGAAGGGAAGGAGGGAGGGAAAAAGAAAGTCCTCTGCTTTGCCAGGGAAGCGAAGCTGTTCTGCTGTGGGAAACCATGCCCACTTAGGCACCTGGGATCTATCTTTCATCTGGCTCTCACATCTTGGCCACGGTGACTACTCGTCAGTCGTAGGGGATGGGGTTCTCTTTCAATTTCCCATTCATTTTGCCATGCTTTTGGTTTGTTTTCCTTAAAGTAATGCAAGTCTTGAATAAATTTGTTTGTTGCTCATGGGCAAAAGCTGTTGCACCAGAGCCAAAATACATCTTCAGACCATTAAAATGTTGGTTCACCTGTAGAATTTGCATTTGTTCCGAAAAAACATTTAAAGGTGTCCACTAGAAACTGCCTCCTAATCCTCCTCCAGCACAAACCCCACATTTTTCTAGAAGGCTGTCTCCAAAGCACACAAAAGAACAAGAGGTTTCCACGAGCAGCCTGATTTGTGTTAAAGGCATGTTTTTATTTCTAAACTTGAAGAGTTATTACCTACACACTGAAAGTAAATATATTTTATGTTTTTTTTGCTTTGTTTTTGTGGAGGGAACCATAGGTGATACAAGTTGAGGGGGGGTGATCTGTTTTATTTTGTTAAAAATGATATTGCTTGGCTCCTTTAAGAAGTCACAAGTTGCAGATATTGAAGCAAGCTGAGTCATTCCATGGCAGAATTAGGAACAGCTGGGGGCAGACACTGGCTCTAAATACAAGGGCTTAAGGAACAGAATGGCTCTCTAGGACATAGTCCAAGGTTCAACCCAAACCCAGAAGGGGATTTTCACAGATTTGATCTCACTAATGATGACAAACCCTGTGCACTCTGAAGCAAGGATTTCCTAAGGTAGTGGCCAGTCTTTGGCACTGTCACTCAATCTTGGGTTAAAGTTTGGTGGCCACAGGCATGCTCCTCCCCCCATTCAGTGGTACTGAATATCCTGTGGCCCCAGAGAGAATCAATGGCCTCAGAAGAACTCGGCCCAAATTGCAGAAGCCAAGATCTCTGTGAATAAAGGATGTAATTAAAGTGAACAATTGTCTCTATGTGCTCTCTATGTGCTCTCTCTCTCTCTCTCTCTCTCTCTCTCTGTGTGTGTGTGTGTGTGTGTGTGTGTCTATTCTGATGTTCATGTTTTTGTTATTTTCTTTTCTTTCTTTTTCTTTTTGAGAGACAACGTGAAGTTGGATGGATATGAAGGTGAGGGAATAACAGGAATTGGATGAAATGAAAGAATTTGGTCAAAATATGTATGAGAAACACTTTTAATACAATTTTTAAAACTGTACATATTAAAGTAAGGAACAGAGTACAATCTCTTCAATATGGAAAAAGAAAACTCTACAAATTAAGACAAAAAGAAGCATATTGAATGTTTACAAGTGGATCTATTTATGCTGTGTGCTTATGAGTAAATTTTCAAGTTCCACATACTTACATTTTTGTGTTGTGTATTATTTTCAATGAGGCATAAGTAGCCACATACGGTCCATCTTCGATTTAATAATTAGTTCCCAAGTACATACTATGTACTTGGTACTCTAACAGTGAGTAGGGAGAGAAACAAGTCCCAAGCCTTCACCAATGAAGGCCCATGGCCCTGCCATCTTAACCCAACTGCTCTCTTTCCTGGCCTGGGACCTCTTCCATTATCGGTCCCACAGTGTCTGCTATGCACAGCTCCATTTATAAACATAACTTATGTCATTCCAGTAGGCCCGTGTCAGCGTCAGGAAGGCCTGCGCAACTGTTGCGTCCCATTGACCCTGATAATATTTTCTTCATAATTAATTATTTTTCTCATCACTGTGAAAGAAGAAAAAATAGAGAAGAGGAAGGCATAGCATTGGGACCAGAAGTAAGGCAGCCTGGGATACCATCGGGATCAGGAAGTAGAGAGAGCTGCAGCTGGTAGACTCCACTTCCTCCAGCTAGGCCCCACCTCCTGAACAGCTCCACCAATGACATGTGGTGGGAGAGTTGTCATTCAAACATAACCAGCTCTCATCAGTGTGTCTGCTACAAACACACACACACACACACACACACACACACACACACACATACATACACACACACACACACACACACACACATACACACACACACACATACATACATGCATACATAATACATGTATATATGTATGTGTACATTTGTTTATGTATGTATGTATCCATATATAATATATATGGATATATTATATATGTGAATATGTTTATATATGAATATATGTAGATACATATAATTAGAATACTGACATTCCACCAATTGTGATGTCTTTCAGGAGGAATCTACAGCCTTCTTCATTACAATCTAGAGCAGTGCCTAGCTCACAGTAAACATTCAGTTAATATTGTCCAATAAAGTTGAGTTCCCTTCCTCGTAGGGAAACAGCTACGACTTGTATATTAAAATGCTAGGAATGGACATTAGTCCACAATTCAATTGATAAGAAATGTACATCTGTTCAGTTTTACACCATATCCTTTTATATGCCGAGTTCACACTGGCAAGTAGGAGACTTATCTCAGCTATTCCACCCTGCCTACATGCCCAGGGCTGTGTCAGGACCAGAGAGCCTTGGGCCTGGAGAGCAGCCTCTGCTAATGAGGTCTTTACCCGTGCCAGTCCCCATGGTCATGCCTACTCGGTGACCTTCTACAGTTCCTGAACGAGGCTGAAATCCTTGACTCCCTAGAGCCTCCTCCAACAGCTCCTTCTTTCCAGAAGCTGATCCATTATGGGCTCCACCAGGAAGAGGATGCACAGAATTTCTCTGCTGGGAGACTTATTTTCAATCTGGTGTTCTCACTTGTCTTTCTAACCCATTCTGAATCCTCAAACTCCATCTTCCTCTTAGATCTCCGGCTTATGGAAAATAAAAGCCAGATCAACTTCCAGAACCTTGCTGCTCCTCACCTGTCCCCTCCTGTGGAAAGGACTGTGGCTGTGAAGATGGCAGCCTGCACATGGAGAAGGACGAGGGGCGGGGAAAGAAAACATCCAAGAGCTTAGACAGAGGTCAAGCATGTGAGTTCCACCAGAGAAGCAGTGTATGGGAAAGTGGTTACACTGGGTAGGGGTGGGAGGACAGAGGAAGCAGAAAGACATGAAGCTTAACTATGTCTCACACCCAGTTAGATCTTGAAGATTGGTTTCAATTTTCTTGGATACAACATGATCAATAGACAGTCAAAAGCAAGATAGAAATACAAGTTGGGATGTGCTTGCCGGTAAATAATCTCACCTGACTGCAGGTAGGAGAAACTAAAAGATGGCACTGGAGCCAGTTTGTGGAAGGCTTAATGTCTTCTGTTAGTACCTGGCAATCTCTGAGCCAGAGAGCCTCTGAGTTGTGCATTGTAAAGCATAGTGGCAGCACAGTCTAGGCGGATGGAAGTGGGCTGGGCAGTGGCTAGCAGCAAGACACCTTCTAGGAGTTGTGTGGTACTCCAGAGAACACGCAGACCATGCATGGCACCTGCTGGACACAAGGGGAGGCTGGCAGCGATGCAAAGTGGTTTGTTCTCATCAGGACCTCAGGAAGCTGCTGGTCTTGAGGAAGACAGAAGACTCCAAATCTGCTTATGTTGGATTTAGTTCCAGAGGGACACGTGAAGCTGTAGACAGTGAACTCGGGTCAGGCCACTCCCTTTGATCATCTTCTCAGTCAAGAGAGAGTCAAGGTCACTGCTGAGAAGAGAGGCTGCCCACAGGGTCCCCTGGGAACCTGAGAGTGGTCATGGTTTTAAACAACTGCTAGACTGAATGTAAAAATGGTCACTTGTTGAGGAACAGAGTCTTCTCATGTAATCTTTAATCTCAGGTCTCTTCTCCAGTAAACAGGTCTCCTGGTGTAAAACCTATCCAGGTAGATGTGAGAGGAAGTACTTTTAAGCTGGTAGTAAAATTTGAGGCTTTAAGTCCCACACACTGTCTTTCGTAGAAAATATTCACTTCTTCTTTAGCCCACAAATACAAGGCCAGGATGCTTGAACACAGAGACAAGTTTTTCTTTCTTTCTTTCTTTTTTTTCTTTTTGGTTTTTCGAGGCAGGGTTTCTCTGTGTAGCCCTGGCTGTCCAGGAACTCATTATGTAGACCAGGCTGGCCTTGAACTCAGAAATCTGCCTGCCTCTGCCTCCCAAGTGCTGGGATTAAAGGTTGCTTTAATCCCACCACTGCCCAGCTTCAGAGACAAGTTTTGAAACTGCATACCATGAATAAAAGTTACCTGCTTAGCCCACCTAGAAAAATCCATAAAAGCTCATAGCTCTCTTTGTCAGGGAACAGCCTGATTGCCTGCCTGATCTTTGTCAGTCTCCTGCTGAGCAGTTGACATCCCATTTAAAGGAGCCTACTAAGTTCAGTTTCATTTCTTGTTTCCACGCCACCAAACCCAACCACCTAACATCACCTCCAGATTCTGACCTCCTGCTTTATCCAGTTCCACCGGCTGTTGGGAATACTTGCTTAGAGCAAGAATTAGGAGAGAATGATACAAACCTTCCTGTGTCCTCACTTTTGCCAGCATTCTCTTTACTAGAAGGCTCTGCATTGGCAGGTGTTGACACTAGTAATTTTAAACCAATTGTTTTGGGGTTCATCACTGTACCTGGAATAGCCTAGTAACACAGGATTACTGAATTCTTTTTTCACGCAATGCTACATTTTTATCATTCATATGTATATGACATTTGACAATGATGTATATATGTTTTGCCTGCATTTTGAAATAGTTTATTTTATTTTTATGCATCTAATTATTTTGCTTGCCTGTACTTATGTGCACCATGTGTGTGCTGGCTCCAGGCAGAGGTCAGGAGAGGGCATGAGATGGCCTAGAACTGGAGTTATGGATGTTTGTGTGCTGCTTCCTGGGTGCTGGGAACTGAGCCCAGGTCTTCTGTAAGAGCAACGAGGACTCGTAGCCACTGAGCCATTGCTTCAGCTCCAAGATTATTGGATTCCTATTCTTGATCTCATAATGCTTCTGACTTGACTCTGTGACAATCAACTCATTACAAAGTGGTACAAGAGAGACAGAAGGAGGGCAAAAGAGTTGGAAAGAGGGAGGCGTCATTGACAAGTTAGAGTAACAGAAACTTGAGGAGTTCCCTCCTTCTCCTGTCTCTGAGCTTTTTTTGCAGAGGCAAAGCTCAGTGGAGTTTGCAGCGTGTATGAAAGCCATGTATCTCATTAGCTATGAAACTAGACCTCTGAGGAGCTGTTTTGTGACTCAAGCCTAGCTAATATGAAGGTTTTTGGGAGACACTAGAGCTCGTTTGAGCGAGCAATGATGTATTAGAGATCTTATTTCTTCTGCAGCCCACTGCAGCTGCTGGAATGCCACTAAGAAGATCTTGCTGTCTGAGTAACAAAACCCTTGCCCATGGCCCCTCCACCCTGTCCAAAGTCAACTTCAGTTTTCAAATGCAGAGGCGCTTCAAGCTTTTGTCATAAAAGCTGCATATATTTTTTGAACTTTTGTTTATTTTGGCCCCCGGGCCTCTGTCACTTCCCTCCAGTGAATCACAGGATAGGGCGATTTCAAAATGTCCTCTTTAAAGAATAGTTCTCTTCCCTGGGGAGACTGGACTTGGCAAATGACAGCCCATGCCGGCTGCTGCTGTTGTCCCACCTAACCACTCCCCCACCCCCAGTGTAGGGATTTCATTACAGAAATGGCACTTCCCACTCTACCAATGCTGTTTGGTAGGTGGACTTCAGAGCTTTTCCTGGGTGTATAGACACAGGAGGGGAAAAGTAAGCCAAGGTTTCTTGGGAATTAGTCCAATCAGCTTGTTGTGAACCTGATTCTTCTCTCTCAATGAAAGGAGTTTAGGGAAGTTATTTGTGAATTTAGATTTAAAAAAAATATTGGGAATAAGAGGAGAAAAATAAGAGCCAGGAGGAGGACTGCTCAGAGCCTCACTGTTCCCGCACAGCAATGCTGAGGCTCAGTGTTGGGCAGCACACACTTTTTCTCATTGGGGTGGAAGTAGGCACTCCTTCCTCTACTCTCTGGCCATGCTGGAGCTCCCTCTGTTAGAGGACAGGCTCTGGAGTTATTCATGAAGTAGTATTATCCATGAGCGCTTTCTCCCCGTTAGAAGGCTTCAAGGGTCCCTGGGTCCTTGTCACACAGAATAAGTTTTGTCTCTTGGTCTAGTGTGGCTCATCATAGTGTGGGGCAGCAGGGAGGACCTGGCTGGAGGGAGGTCTGTGAACGCAGCTGCAGGCAGCTGAGTCCTACTGTGTGTGTCGGTTGCTCTCTCCCTTGGTCCTGGAGTATCTCCTGTTCCACCCTTTCTTTTTCCATGTGTGAGAATTTCAGCTACTTTAAGACATTTGTAGATATACACATGGATTCTGCTTGAAAATATCCACTGGGAAGTTCTCCAGTATTTCCAGTGCAAGTCAACAACAGGCAGGCTCCGTCCTTCATCTTTCTGCTGAGATTCCATACTGGTATGTGGCGGGCAGAGTTTGATTGCTCGCTGCCAAAGCATCTAATGTATCTGTGCTCCTTTCTTCTCGTCACAGCATCTTCTCCAGGGGTCCTCTCTCTCTCTCTCTCTCTCTCTCTCTCTCTCTCTCTCTCTCTCTC